>JWZT01003431.1:2510-93595 GCA_000827895.1 Thelohanellus kitauei
TATATATATATATATAATAGAATAGTGTAACTTACTCACTCAGTAACGCTTTTTAATACTAATCCTGGTCATGCGCTCTGACCACAACCACACTATCTAAACTTTTTTATCATTTTGAGCATTGTAATGTTGTTTTTCTCAATCATTTTGTTTGCGTCATGTTGAAGATTCCTCAAAAAGCGGTTAAATCACCTCTCTATGTTCATTTTGAGGGTCTGTATAAATCCAATGGTGAGTAAATTTTATTTGAGTGCAGTCCAGGTGTCATCGATTTCATTTTTGAATGCTTTACAAATTACGTTTGATATTAAAAATGTGGGGGTATCCCTTATTGGGTAGGTCTATTTATTCTTTAATCTATAAAGAAAGATTTCATTCAATAAATCGAACTTTCTCGCAGTGACGGACGCCACGGGCGTCTGTCGAACGGTCTAGTAATTTTATATGTCTATTCAACTTCAGATGTCAAAAAAATGTTGCACTCTTAGTAAACCCTATTTTTGGTAATATATTAAATCAGTTGATTTTGATATGAAAAACATTGTATGGAAGTTATTAATTAAAACATATTTGATACACTCATTATCAAATATTTCGTTATTTTGATGTTGAATAATCATTGAATAATTTATTTTACTGTTAGGTGAAATCTAAAAATATTAATTTATACAATTTGTTTTTATCAAAATAGATTGAAGTATTTAAAATTATAATATCAAACTATCTCATTGTACACAATGGTTTGTTTTGAATATTCATATCGAAATCTTTTTTTAATTTAATCTAATGATAAATGATTCGTAGTGACCCGTACTCGATTCTTGATGAGCAGTCTATTATCATCATTTTTATACGTAAATATGTTAAATATCTCGATTTAATCAGAATGTTTGAAGTCATTCATTATTTCAGGACTAGATTTTTGATTTAGACTATATGACTTTTTTTCGACATAGTAATTTGAACCTCTGTATAGTTCACATAAATATGTTGTTTTAATATAAATGTAGGATTTATTGATATCCTGTATTAACATACCAGCGCTGAGTTGCCTAGTGAGTGACCGCATAGTGAGCATCAATGTGTCATGGAATCGAATTCGGCTGAACTCAAATTTTTCGTTTACATTATTAGGGAGGGGTTAGTGGACTCAATGGACCGACATCTTCCAAGCACAGATTAGAGTAACTCTACTACAGTCATCAACCAACTCGAGCGTCGTTCAGGAATCACTTCCAAGATAAGCTAGTTATTATAGGTCTGCAACACAGTGCTGTCGATGCTAATCATTCCGGTTTGTCGAGTCGAGTCAGATCTACTTTATCTACGGTTTTTATGATACAAGACTAGAACTTTGGCGCGATTTCGAATCAATGGAATGGTCTCCTCTTGGTTGGTGACAATATCCAAGGCATGGGCGGAGAGTAGAGTGGGGCTGGTCAGAGTGCCAGCCATCTAAGCCTGTTCAACTTCCCGCCAAGTTTTCGTGAAGGCTGGGGCAGTCTAGGGAGCAGCAAGAAAGGCCTGTTTGCGTGTGGAGATAGGGCAGACTCAGGATCAACGTTCTTTAAATGAATTCCTTTCTTGAAAGATCACTGTTCACGCCAGTCTTCTAGGACCTATCAACATCACTGTTGTCCTCAGAATCACTTGTTTTTCTTTAGGAATAACTTTCTCAGTGTGGTTTTTGCCTATCGTTTGAGCTGCCGCAATTTTGCTTGAGTCTCCTCGAACCTACGATCTCTTCTAATTTCTCGAATTTCTGGGTAAGAGAGGGTCATAGGCAGTTGTTTTAACATTAGCTGCTTGGGGCGTAGTGCTAGTGTAGTACCATTCTAAGTTGTTCCTATTGCTGTTTGGATAGTTAAACCACCGTTAAATTTTCACCTCCTCTAAACGAAAACCTGCGACCATCTGGGATCTATCAGCAAACCTAAATGATTTGATAACAGTATGCATCCTACCACCACGCCAATCATACTCCAACAGTTTAAACGCAGTGCGCTCTACTGGTCGACCTTGTCACGAGGAATATGTCATGCAGCCTTGGACGTGTTGACCCTCACCCAGTGGATCGTAGCGTACCCTCATCTGCTCAGATCTCAGAAAATATATTATGGATGTTTGCATCAGTAAATTTCAATGAGGGGAGTAATCCAACCCATCAGGACACAATCGTATCGGCTGTCAGCTTTGGTAAGTGGTGCGCGACATCATTATTACTCAACAAAAATTTCCAGTTTGCACTAACGAAACAGCAGTATCAGCCCAACAACTTTCATACATCTTTTTGTGCGATTGATCCTCATTATCCGTTATCTAGGTCAGGTGCAGCCTGTCAACCACTTGCCACAAAGGAGAGAGTAAGTACCTACTCATGCCCTATTTCGGTAACGCTAAGTCAAGTTAATCATAACAAACCGCTAGATTCGAGTGCCTATCACCCAATACAGAAGAGGAACAACCTATACAGCGGCGATACATTCGTCGCGCATCCCAAACCTAGTACTCGAGGCAATGCCAAACTCGCTGATGAGAGTAGCGTTGACCACCAGTGTATCCTGGAAGTTGACAATGGTTGATAGATTTCAAATAATTCTTATATTTGGCACCTGGGTCACAGTGCTCAGGCTATGGCCCATGTAAGAAACCCGATCTCAATGTAAAGAATCGCAGCCACAGCAACATCTAATAGAATCTCATGTCTTTCTATGCTGGCTCAGAGCGCGCATATACCCATGGCACATAATTGAACACGTGTGGAGTCCCAAGGACTTGGTTCTCCCTAAACGTAAAATTGGAAACATCTACAATGCTAGGTAACGCTCGTGTGGTACGAATCACCACCCCTCTCCCACCTGATAGCACTAGCAAGGCGAGCGTACACATAAATAATGGCCAAATCGCACATAAAACGTATCGCATTGACTGGCGTTCAAGAAGCTTATGACAACAAAGACCCGTCATAGTTAGGTCCCAAACTCACCCAGCAACTTTCCTAAAAGCTAAAATCATGTTCTTCTCCGCCTCGAGCACACTAGTTAGTAATGACCAAAAAAACAGGATGGTATACGGGTGCTACCATCAATTTTTCTCGCCCCAAATCATAGCCTTCGTCACCATGAATTTAGTGATAAAATCACGCATGGCGGCAAATCCATCAGGACGCCATTTCCTCTAAATTTTCTACAAACTACTGTAGACAAATCCACTCATTCCCTTTCTCATTGTCCACTCGCTAAGCAATGTCTTTTGCACTCGGGAGCAGACCAGGTACATCAACAGACAATTTAACAGACTTCTCAGGGTCAATCTAGATGTACGAAATCGTCGGAATCTGGTTGACAAATGCTAGAGTGAACGCTCGGGTCTAAAGACTTTTCAGCCAAACGCCACAAATATGGTACTTGGAACTGGTATATGCCTTTAACCAACGTCTCTTGTTAGGATCAGGTGTC
The DNA here is from genome assembly GCA_000827895.1 of Thelohanellus kitauei. Lineage (NCBI taxonomy): Eukaryota > Metazoa > Cnidaria > Myxozoa > Bivalvulida > Myxobolidae > Thelohanellus > Thelohanellus kitauei. The sequence continues at coordinate 5,969 of JWZT01003431.1, forward strand.
TCCACACACCTCCAACGGGTCCCATATCGTTTCACCTTTGAACGTCCAGTATTTTCGTCAGCTTTAATTTCCTGCGAAATAGGCTCTTCAGTCGGTATAACTCGTTCTGTATCTCCGCTTATAGGGTTCTTTCTTCAGCAAATTCTACATGCGATTCAGTCATCTCGAACAAAACGTTAACCGAGGATATCCGAAACTCGTAAATATAAGTAGGTGTTAAGCTATTCTAGTCTGCTGCTCTTGTGTGTACATATTAGTGGTGACCAGGTAAGAACACAGAATATTTTTCAAAATTGATTAGAAATCTTATCAAGGCACAGCGAGAGAATACCGAGGCATTAATTTGGGGTCAAGGGGAGGAGATGTTAGCGGTGATGTGCGACCTGGCTAATATGGTTTCTAAATTATCGTCAACAGCTGCCTTCGAACCTTTCAATTCCTGGAAAATGTTTCCATGCTACCTGTCCGGGTTAGGGGCAACATTTTTCTTCATGTGGTGTAACAAATCCTGAGGAAAAGAAATCCAAGCTTCTGTCTTGGATTCGGAGCGAAACCTTCCCAGTCCTTAACAAATCAGTCCAGGATTTGACACGGATCTCAGTTATCACGAAATTACCAAGCTTCTGTCTGACTTCAATGACAAAAAGGTGCGTTTCATTCATGCCCGAATCGATTTCAGTCGCTGTTTGTTGAAACTCGACCAATCATACAAGGAGAGGGTTGCGGAGCTTCGGTCTATTGACAGGCGATGAAAATTAAAGATTCCAGAAGGAGAATTGTAAATGTTCTTTGATCGACAACAACATTAGGGACGCAATCGTTCTTCACCCCTCATAAAAACATTCAATCTGCCTTTCTTTAACAGACCAATCGGACATTTGATCAAGTCATGTCAATTGCCGAGTCGATGGTGTTGACCTCGAAGACGATGCAAGCTATCAACAGAGCAGATGAGGCGTTCTCAATCAAAGACTCTCGAAAGGGAAAAACGATGAAAAATTAAGTTTGAATCATGCAACGATTGCTTAGTTCGACATTCCAGGAGAGATTGTCCTCATTATTCGAAGAGACGTAACCGATGTGGAAAATAAGGTCATATTCATAAAGTCTGCTTAATGAAAAACTTCGACGTAAAAACCCATACGCAAAATTCTACTTGGTTCGAAAGATTGGAGAGTTAACTAACTCTTTATAATTCTTGTGACCTTGTCAGTATTCCCGTCACCATACGGGGTCGAGACAGATTTTCTGGTTGACACGGGTTCTTCATGCTAAATGATAAATTTTGACGATAAACTTCTAGGATTGGAGCTTCTTCAAGATTCATAACTCCAGTTAACAACTTTCTGTGGCAAATCGGTTCCAATACGGCGGTATGTCAAGACTAAAATATCCTCCGACGGTAAATAAGCATACTGCAAATTGCTGGTAAATGGCTATACGAATAGCTCAAAAATTCTGGGGACGGATACGATCACAGAGCTTCGCCTCGATCTTAATATTATTTGCGGCTGCAATATATTGGTCGCTATAGTGGAAAAGAACGAGAAGGAGCAATTAATTCAAAAGTTCTAGCCTGTTTTCGACAAATCAATAGTCAGTAGGTGTAACAATTTTGAAGCTCGTCTCTATCAAAGAAGGCGCATTTCCGACATTTAACAAATCACGCAAGCTTCCATTTGGATTATATCAGCAAGTGAAAGACGAAATTTCTAGATTAGTTCATCTTAATATTCTCGGGCCTGTCGAGATTAGCGAATGGGCATTTCCAATAGTAGTGGAACGCAAATCCAATAGAAGTCTGCGTTTTTTCAGATTTTCGAGTTAGACTTAATTCTCAGAGGAAAGTTGAAAAATATCCGATTCCAACTAGAGACGAATTGCTCTTAAGACTTAAAGATACGAAATTTTTACCACAGTAGACATGAATGAGGCATACTTCTAAATTCATTTGGATGAGAATTCAAAAGGCTTGCTTTTCATCAACATACAATTTGGATTATTTCGTTATACGAGACTACCATTTGTAGTGTCCAGACCTCCAGCTCTTTTCCAGAGGTATATTGAATCTCTATTGTCTAATATTCCAAATTATGCTTCTTTTTGAATGACATCATAGTTTCAGAGTCAATCATGAAGGACCATTTAGATACGTGTGGCAAAGTTCTCCAAAGACTTCGGAATATGGGGATCTCATGTAGGAAATAGAAATGCGAGTTATTCAAGGAGGCGATTGTTTACTTGGAACAAGTCGTGTCAAAACAGGGTGTTTCTCCTTTTCCATCTAACTTTGAGGTCATTTCCAAGATCGACTAATGTTTCTCAATTAGAATGTTTTTTGGCCAAAGCAAATTTTTGTTAAAAATTCATTCAAAACTTTGCTTCCGTGAGTCAACCTTAAATGTTTTTTATAAGACAGTCGTCTGAATTTGTTTGGGGAAAAGAGCCAAATCATTCATTTAATCAAATCAAGAGATGCCTTGTCGATACGACTCTTCTCACCAAATTCTATCCGAATTTTCCTGTAATTCGTTGTACAGGTACTTCATCGGTTGGAGTTGAAGCTGTTGTGCTTCATGGATTACCAGATGGATCGGAACGACTAATATCGCATGCATCGCAAACCCATACATATAAAAATCGAAAAGGCAACCAAATTTTGTGAGAAGGTCTTGCAATCATTTATGGACTAAAAAAATTTACCAGTATAGGTACGGCAGGGCGTTTGAGATAAAAGAAGATAATAAAGCGATATCATAATTCGTGTATTCTTAAAATAAATTTTCTCATCCTGGAGTCCCAAAGAATTCAGAGATGGAACATTATGCTGATGGAATACAATTATAAAATAACTTTTAGGTCAACGAAACAGCATTATAAAGTCGATGCGCTTTTTCATCCACGTAGAGAACCTGATGATGCATTCAATCAGAAATATTCTATTGGGTGAACTCTAAAACGATTATAGTTACTCAAATTAACTATGCTGTCTTTAAACTTGAAACAAAAAGGGACCAAATCTGGGTAGACTCCACTTAACGTAACATTTATACGCATGCGCGAAATCTGCGGCGTAATGATTGTTTTTACAGATTTTTTTCAAATGATTTCAGTCTCTGTAAATAAGATTGGATTTCATCGACATTATGGAATTATGATATAATAAATGTTCTGCCAAAAATGGTTTAACATCAAAGAAATGATGTTTCTGATAAGGTTGGGGTTTTGGCGTGATTTTAGAAATCATAGGTAAATGTTTAGATAGAATTTGTATGCAACAGATGCAATATTAGAATGTCAATTAGATCTGGTAGCATCAATGACTTATTACTAGGCACATTGTTTAACAACTCACAAGTTACACTCTCAAACTTTCTGTGGATGTTTCTAATGTGATCATACAATCGAAGCGGAATTCCCTCAACTCTGTCGATATCCCTAAATACATCCGAAAAGCTTACAGAATTTTCTAAAATCTTTAGATGTGAAGATAATTATTATATTTGTTCGTTGAAGCTTTCAACTGTAAACGTAACGTTGAGGGGCCTCAGAAATAATATATGTGACGAGTCAGTCATTTCGTGAGTGGTGCATAAAGGAGATAGGTATTAAACTTAACTACCTTAGGCCATGATTTATTCAGACCTCAACGTTGAGTCCTAGGCATGTATGATGTTAGGTCGACAGATATGTTGTAGATAAAACTTTGATTGGTATTGTTATCTCCGTTCTGAATCAAAGGCAGCTACTATCATTATTTATATTGAGATATATTTTTAATAGTAATTAATTTAGACATGTTTTGGCACGTTCCTTAATTCATACAGATAGATTTGCCTCTAACAGACTTTGTATATTTTTTGATAAATTATGTTTATCAACATTACCAGTCGATCCCCTGTAAATTCCCGAAACTGTCAACCACAGATTGATTTTAGAGTAATTATTTGTAATAAAATACCAGGACTCAGCAACAGGTATCTTTATAATTAATGTGAAGACTATGTGGGAGTTAGACAACAAATACTTTCAAAGCAGTGGCCTAACTAGGATAGGTTTACTGTAATCAAAAATAGCTATACCTTGTTTTAATAATTAATATATAATAAAATGTTGCAGAAGCGTTTTATATATAAGGGCTAGAAGATACATTGGAGAACATACTTTCTCAAAGTGCGAAATACTTGGCTTGTGAATAAGAAATATTGATTAAATATAATTTTATGAATTATTTAATTAATAATTTCCAACATTAGTAAACTAATAAAAAGCTGTGGGACCTAGCTATGATATTATTATATGAATAATCAGAAATATAAACTTAGATATTATCTTACAGATAACATTTTCATTGAAATCAATTAAATTATTATTAAAATGAAGATTCTCATACATTGAGGTTTATTTTCGGCAAAATATTACAAAGTTTTGAGATATACAGATCTGTATGATATTAATAACGAAAAAAAAATTGTCATTTTTGACCGCCTCGCGCACGCGTATAAAAGTTACGTTAAGTGGAGTCTACCCCCAAATCTTGTAGAAAGACGCTATTTTATATGAACCGGGGTTCGCCTATGTTTAATAAAAACACTTCTCTGTTTTGATTCTACAGGCATCAGAATAACATCAGCTGTGATGGTGTGCTGGTGATGAATCTTGGATTTCCAAGAGTGTTGATTCCATTCTTTGCAAAAAGAAACCATATAGCAAATTCATAAGGGACATTAGGGTATAGTAGGAGCCAAGCAATTAGCCAGACGATAACGTATTTGGCCAGGTATCGATAGAGACTTGGAAAATATGGTTAGTTCGTGTTCGTTTTGTTCCAAAAACTCAAGATTGGCAAATAAGGATTTCACTCCTTGGCCAATGGTTTAACACCATTTCGATAGAGTTCATATTGATTTTCTGGGGCCATTTAAAGGATTTATGTAGCCTATAGCAGTGGAAGCGTATTCACATTTTCCCTTTGTTCTGAAAATGTTTGGTATTTCAACCAGTAACACGGTTAATGTTTAAAATCCCTTTTCGCTCTGGAGGGCATTTCGAAAACCTTAGTTTTCGATAACTGTTCGCAGTTCGAGTCAACTTATTTCAGGGATTTTTGTACCGCGGATGGAATCGAATATGTATTTAGCCCACCATATCATGCAGAATTGGATGGACAAGTTGAGAGGTTTTCTCATACCTTTTTAAATTCTATTTCTGGATTAATGGATGGCAGCCTATCCCTATAGGATGCCCCATTTGATTTCTAAATTTCCTACCGCTCAACGCTGATCGATGGAGGCGCGACTCCATCAGAATTGATGTATAGGAAGACGGATGCGTTGCAATCAAAAGGTTTGTCTTTCCAAGCCCTCGATGTTCGAACATCAAATCTCGAAATTCAAAAAGGGCCAATGTCTTTAGGTAAGGATGTACGACAACACGAAGAAATGTAAAGAGGGAGAAATTATCAGAGTGATAGGCAGCAGATTATTTTTTATAAAGACGGAAAAAGGAGTTTATATCCGGCACTTAAATCATGTCATAGCTCGATTCTGATCCAACGATAACCTTGAGATGAGGTGGAATTTACCAGAGATCAAACAAAGACTGCGTTATAACCCGAGAAAACGCTTATTCAAGAACCGCCAACCAGATTTGCATGACTGAGAGAAAAAAGTCTCAAGTTTCACCGAGGAGGGGGAAAAGGACATGTGTTAATATAAGTAGGTGTTAAGCTATTCTTATCCGCTGCTCTTGTGTGTACATATTACTTATAGTTAGATTTGTCGTGAAATAGTGTAAAATTTCCAGATTGTTCAAAAAGCCTCCTGTACAATATTCAAAACTTTATTTGCCATGTAAATAAATATGTTTACAAAACGCAACACGAACTTCAAAGAACTGTGGCTTTCTAAAAATTTGTTTTTATTCAGTTAAAATGCTGCTCTGGTTGTAAATTTAATAAATAAATGAAAAAAAACGAAAAGCCGAAAAAAGCTAGAATAATCTATAATTTAGAAAAAGATAGATAAAGCCAAAATAAATAAAAATTATTCTAATTTATCTTACAGATGTAAATTAAGATTCATTTTTAACCAATTTAGATTTAATCACACGTCTATATAAATCATTTTAGGAGACCATATGAATTAATGTGATATTCTAAGGTTAGGTTGAAGAGAAAACAGGAAAAAATTACTTCTGTATGAACAGCAAATGGTGCTAGTTTTGACGGCACTAATGCCTGCTATTCGTTAGTTATGTTTAACTCACATAAAAGTAATGTAAGACACTAAATATGTAGTATTTATGGTATAATTTGCTTTGAGTAATAAAAATCACATGTGCCCAAATATTTTTTATTAGAATATAAATGGCCTGCAGTATAAAAGAGAGTTTAGAGAGAGAATGGCTAAGTATCGATAAATCCGAATTACTCTGAGGATTTTTGTTACAGTCGTAAAATATAGATAATATATCCATTGTTCATTCTGCATAACCAACATCTGTGTAAAATAAATGACCACAAGTAAAATCCACCTGTTTCTCTTGATCGGAAAATTACCTGTATATTTGTTTATTCTGCATGGTTTTTTCTGGTGTTTATACACTTTTGTAACAAATATTTAAACTCACAAAACCTCTAATTTATCAGACGCCGGCCCTGACAAATCATTCTAATTCCTGAAAACGCACCATATGCGTGATAACTCAAACGCAAACACAGGTACAAGCACTATGGTTGGATTATTAAGAATAACCATCGAGCATCTTTTATCAGCATTACAAATTAGAATGTTCATATAAAATGTACCACAGATGGGATTAAATCTACTGATAGTTTGCAGCACTAATATAAAAGGAGACTTTTTAAACTAACCGAATGTTTTTTTAACTGTCGGATCATGAGGTTGTCCAATTTGAGCATACATGCCTCTGTGGGAGTTGTACGATCACAACTAGACTCAAAGATGTCCAGGTATAAACATAATTTATTGAATCGCGCTTTACGAAAAGCTCTTTTAAAGATCTGCTGTCCGGTCTATGAATATCTCGTTGAGGCAAAATATCGAACAGATATTTATATACACTCTGGATCTGTGATTTAGAGAAAGTATTAGCTCGGTGGAAGAAAGTGAAATCACAAAAGAGGTGCAAAGACGGATTAAATGTATCATTCGAACAATGATCTTTGCATTAATTCTAGGTTTGAAAAAGACTTCCCAAAAGAGAGTCACAAATTAAAACGTATTGCTTCACAATGCCAGTATAAAAATCTTTTATTGTAAAATAGTTTCTGTTAGTGTTTCATTAGCTTTTTTAGGGCTTATGCTATTATATTTGCACCCAATATATGAGGGGTGATTTCCCGGCAATTGCAATAACATAAAATATCTCGAACCTGGTCAAGAGATCACGTGAATCTTAACTAAACTCAAAAATATAAACATTTAAATTGCAAGTCTATTGTAAATATTATTTTGATTTTAAAAAGTATGTATAATCATTTAATTTAAAATTATGAGAGTCTGCCAAGATTTTACTTACTTTTTAAATTATTCCTTAGATTTATATTTTAAATGTGCTATATATTATATCTAAATATAGCGTGTATGTAGCGTTCGTGGTGAAATGGTATCATGCTAGCCTTCCAAGCTGGAGCTCCGGGTTCGATTCCCGGCGATCGCACTTTTTTCGACACAGTACATTAAAGATAAATCATGTTAAGTGTTAAAGACTCACCTTATAGAGAGGTGTGTTCCAGAAAATTAAATTCATTTCATAATCTTTTTAAAAACAAGCATTTTAAATTTTCGCTAGTCTCAACTATATGCCCGAGCTTTGACGACCTGAATATCATTTCCATTCAATAATTTATTCAAGTTAATTCGATGAAACTATAATATTTTTTATTTCTGACAAGAATTTTGGTAGATTAGGAGTAATATTTTAGGAATATACAACATGATCTTGAATGTAAGTTCATGAATTCTCAATCCGTGTCAGTTATGGACATCAGTATTACCACAAGCATCATGAGAGTCAGAATACATCAGAGCCCGTTAGTCATTTTCACGTTGCCGAGCCTCCATTGTTAACCAACCATAGAAAATTAAACCTAATCTAGGCCAAAAAATATGAGGCAAAAATATCGTCTATTGATAATGTGGGCGTCATTGTTTTCATGTCTTCTGTCGGTGAAAAAAAAATTCCGCGGATTGACTAAAACCTGATGACATTCACAAAAAACCTGACCCATGCGTTTCCGTAAAATTTAAATTGGCATGGCTGTTACCGCTTATAATTTTTAGACGATTCGAAGATCGAATTAGATCTAAGTGGCTTTGTAAATAGGAGAAATGTGAGCATGGAATTACTATTAATAAGATTACTTTAAAAGAAGATTGTTACCCCACGAATTCGAGAGAGAATAAATTCAAAAATTCTGCGATGCTCTCATAATTTAGCAATAAAGCTCTGATATTCTATTGATACGGTACCCATCACTTTACGACCGAGTTCGACTGAGTTTAACGAGAAAATAAACCATTCCAAATGTTGTATTACAAATTATCTGATAAATATCGATAAGTTAAATTATCAGAAAGCATTACAATTATTCATCTTAGGACAAATATGTATAGTTTCATGTAATCATTTGTTAAATTTGTTATATGGGACTGTTGCGGATGAAATCAGAAGATATGAAAACGACAAAATACTTGCAACACGGTTGCATATGCCGGCGTGTCACTTTTGAAACGTCATTCAGTATAATTTTTCTTGAATCGATTTAGTTCACTCTCAACATCATACATTATTTCACGTAATAAGGGAACCCACAGCCACGCGTTCTAGCATATCCTGGTAGATGTTTAAGAATAAATCGACTTAAACATGCGTTGTGAATCGCCTTTTACCCTATTCTTTCTTCTTCCATCGTATGTATCACTGTTAACAACATTACAGTCATTTAACGGGTTTAAATTACCACTTTTCTGCTCAGATAAGTGTCTGTTTTGTATGAACATAAACCTACCAGATCCACTTTTTGAAGCAACGTCATATAATTAATGTTATTTAAAAGAAAATTAAACCCTAAAGAGGCATATCGACCTTTTATTAGGCCTTATAATGATTAAAAAAATTGACATTTCTGAAAAAATGTTAATTGTTAACAAAAAATTTTGACTTTTTTCCCATCCATGGATTCTTGTTTTAATGACAAAGAATACAAACAATAAAATGAAAAAACGACTGAACTAATGTAAGAGCGAACGAACGAAAATCAGATTTTTTTATAGTATTTAAATTTTTTAATACACAATCCTATGCTTAAAAATCGTACCGTAACTCGATCATATCACATCATTTTAAAAGTTGCATCTTCGTTTAAACTATAAGCGGCAAATTGCTTTAATTCGTCTCCTAATGTATTTTCAGGTATTTTTTCGTTTAGTAATACGATTGAGTGTAAGATATGCCATTAGTAACTGCGCCTATTTTTATGATATAATGCATAAATTTAACTGTTTGATATTCATCCTAATTCTTTTCTTTTAATGGCAGCTAAAAAATAGATTATTATTGCCATTAATATATGGCTTTTTTACCAATTTAATACTATCTGCAACCTATTTAATAATGTGGGCAAACGATTTATTAAAAGTTGCCACAAATCGAAACAAAATTTTAACTTGCTGGATAATTAAACGCACATTATCAATTTTTGTTTATTTTTAGTCGATCTCATAATTCTCAAGTTTACCAATAGTTCAAAACTTGAGAAGCCATATTTTGAATATAATCGAATGATATTTGCTCAACAAATGGCCGCGTTGGTTGTTAGTGATTCAAAAAAGGATGAGCAAATTTCTTTTTGATTTTTTTTCTTAAGGTTTGTAAGGAAATTTGCAAAATTTCACATACACTCTATTCAGAAAAAACTATCCGCGAAGGTTGGTGTGTATGATGTAGGTTTGTACTTATTCTCGATCAGGCATTAATCAAAATTTAAATCCAAAACTCTCTGGTTCGATTCGCACGCAAGCATTTTTACCATTCGTTTGCAAACCCTGATTCGTGTTTAATAATAAACTATGCTTTTCACTTTGTTAACCCTTAAACACGTCCTAATGAACAGTAAATTTAAAGGGTTGACAAATAAAGGTTAATTATTCCGTTCGTGCAATCATTTTTGGATTTGTAACAACTTTTATTATATCGGTTGCAAAGATTATTAAATAGATGGAAAAAAACTATATACAAAAGAGGCATTTTCGCCTTATGACAGATTAAAAAATAAAAATTTGTTATCCATACTAACTGATATTAATTTTATTAAAAACGTTATCGTTTCTTCAAACGATTTTAGACTAAATAATAATTTTATTTATGACATAAATCTGACAAATAATAAATTATTTCGAATGTTTGTACACAATCGCAAGTTCTAGTGGTCTGGCACTGGAAGACGAAAATGCAAATTGATTTTTGTGGCAGTTAAGCGATAAATGGTTTTTGATTGCGATCGTCTTGATAAGAGGGTAGCGCCTATGATCATTCTTAAGAGAGAATCCTGGTCGTCCCTGTAGACTGTAAACTGAATGTTATAGATGGCTTTCATTATCTGTGTTTCAATTCATAATATTTCATGAAGCAAAAATTTTCAGACTCACAAAGAAAGTATTATTATATTAATTATTTTTTGTTTTTTTGTACGAGCAGCCTGAAGGGACGGCCCATGCGTATTAAATCACTCAAATATCTCCCCTTAAAATTAGTGCCATCACATCTTTAGATTAAATAAACATTAGTCATAAATAAATTTTTATTAATTTTCTTCGTTGCTAAATTGATACAATAACAGTTTCAAAATGGTATCATTTTAGAAAGTGAACACTAATTTTATATTTGAAAATTATTCTTGTCTGGGTGATCATAGGAATTTAAAAAATGATCCTATCCTTTAGAGATTTACAAAAAACAATCGAAACTCAATTTTGGAAAAAAATCTAAATTCTATCCAAATCTACCGGTCATCCACGGCCACAACCTCGTGTTATATGCCTGCAACCAATAAAGTCTAATACGAAAATGTTTGATCTTTTAAACACAGCACTATCTCATCAAATAATTAAACATATTATGGCTTAGCTTTAGGGAATTATACAGAAGATATTTATTTTTAAGAATACGATCTTTTCATATTTTTCCAAAAAAATGCTATAGAAGTCGTATTTTCGGACAAATGTCAAAAAACTTATGAATACCAACGTTTCTTGGTACATTCACTTCGAATGAGAGTAAAATATTTATAAATATGCCTCAAAGAGTTAGTTCAGCACATTCAAAAATAAAGCAGAAATTTCTATTCGACGCAATAATGAAAAAACATCTGGATTTTTTAATTATTTACCATCTATCGCTAAAGATGAAGGGATTTCATTCCATGTGTATTTTTTGAAACAGAAAACTAATCAGTAGTCCTAATCAATATCTTCGATTAAAGTTAGTTGACATATCTATCTATCTACTCATTCAATGAGAGATTTCAATCGTACATCCATAATTGCTTTTAAAAATAATTTCCTAAGATGTTTCATCTTATATGTTTTTACCATTTCAAACAAAATATTTTATGAAAAATATAGCCAATCGAGTTATCCTCGGCTCACAGGAGCGATGATATAAATTCTTAGAAATTAATGTGTTCATCAGTCTTTTTTTGATCAATATGATTTACTCTATTTTGAGAGAGGTTTTTAATGAAAGAAAGGTGATTGACGAGTGGAAAGCCATGCTCAAGTACAATTACAGAGATTTCGGACCAAATTAGCGTTCGTCCAGTCCAATCTGTCTGACGAAAAATCAAATTTAACTGGGAAACGCAGAAAAAAACAAGCGCATTTAATTGAACTGGACAAACACTAATTTGGCCCGAAACCCAGTAGAACAATAATATTCGATAATTATGCAGAATTTCGAAAAGCGATGTGAAAACTGTTACGTATTATTAATAATTCCGAAGAGTGGCACCATGGATTAAATGTATTAGGTAATTGTTCCCATACTTATATATCTTTATTCGTGAGGACCTGAGAGCATGAACTGTCTTTGAATTATAATAAAAAGGAAAATCTACACATACTGAATCATAACGCTAAACCAAGATTAAATTATTTATTTGAAAGATCCAAAGCACTGACAATAAAATTTAACCATATCTAACCTATGGAATATCGAAATAATAAATCTTTCGTCAAAGCCTTTTTAATAATTTGTCAATTAATGTTTTGGCTTTTTGAATGTCAAAAAATTGGTTACAACACTTGAGCGTTGTTAAAATTATATACTTGGTAAACTGAACCCAGTATAAGTAGGTAGGCAGGCAGTCTGTTTTGATTATAAAATTATACTGTAAATAGCTTGATATTCTTACTCAAAAACTAAGGTTTAAAGAAACTAACGTGATATTGATTGTTGTTGACAGCTTTATGCAAATGTGAAATGACATTAGCTTTCAAAAAAATCTGATATCCACTTAAAGATATTATATTAATTAAAATAATTGCAAAATTACTATAAAGCGCCTCTGTATATGTGGGAATTTATGTGTATGTAGTGGTGTCGAAATAACCTTTTAGCACACAGAGATTACTAATTTTTACTGTAATTACGTAGTTAAATTTCTGAACGTTTTTTGAATTTTCGATAAAATATCAAAAATGATACTGAGTGATTTGAATGGGGTCACTTGAAGTTTATTGCAAAAAATAAATATTTGTGAAGGGAATATTTATATCTTTACCATCAGTGCTCTTTTAAAGATACGGATATCCTGGTTTTCATTAAGACAGTGTTATATCAGGCTTCATAAATATAAATTATGCATAAGTGTTAAAGGAAGCTCAGACAAAGAAAATAGACGCTTTAGATATTAGAAAGTTAATCAAGTCAAAAGTCAGTTTAACTAATTGAAACTATGTGTATATGACGATAAAATTGTTCGGTGCCAGTTTACTTTGCTATGCTCCGAATCCAAAATCAGATCCTGTTTATTGAATTTAGTTTTGATATTTTGCACCCTATCATATCCTTGGATTGTATTTACGAATCAACAAGCTTTAATATACTGGTTATAATCAAATATAACCAAAATATAATTTAACACATGAAACGGGCTTTTGACAAAATTAAGCAATTCCGTTCGCTGATATTCTTAATGAATGGTTTTTCAATTAAACAAGTATCAGTATAGCATAAGATCAGTTTAAAATGCCGAAGAATCTAGGATCATTATCTCAGTCCCATCCCCATGAATGATCCGTTTATTACCAACTTAAAGAGATCATTTATGATAAGAATACATTCTAACGATTTGGTTTTCAAAAAGGTGCTGTTAAGACGCAAGCCTTAAACGTTGTGTGCGTGGAATATGTCTGAGCATGTCAACACTGTTTTGACTATTCAAGGTTTTTTCTTATATGTATAATTCATTCAGCCAGTTAGATATAGCTGATTATGTAGAGTAAAATATCGAATGCGCACTCTCAAAACACCCCCTGTAATCAAGACAAAATTCTCTATGTGTTGTAAAGTTATCAATATCTTTTTTGATGACCCCATATACGAAAAATCCTACTCTGAAACAATTTTTCAAAATCTTAAATAGATTTTAGAGTAGAAATAGTCTTGGATCAAGGGATTGTAATTGATATACTAGAGGATAACTCATTTTATATATGCGAATCATTCCGGCAAATTAAAGTTGTCGAGGCAATTGTTTTTTAATTATCCAACCCCTTCACTTTATCATGTACATTTTGATAAAATTAATCAATATCTCCACATGCAGGGTTACATATAAAAAGGCACAATTCGTTTCGTGGCAACTCATACTTTATTATAACAACCATTCGTCAAAAATCGTGTCGATATTGACTGTTTTATATTGTCCCATCAATGTCAAAAACTAATTTAATAACTATACTCAGAACCTTTTTTACATGGAAATCAAAGGAACGGCATTTCCCCATATTTTTTAGAAATTTCAAATATTGCATGCTATTAATAAGTATTATAGATTTAATTAATTAATCCATCATTTTTATGTATACTGAGGACTTGATTACACAAAACGCCATAGATTGTCCTTCTTCTAACATTTACATGTTTTTTGTTAAATTTCATACTAATATTACCAAAATTATATTATTTTAACACTGTGGTTTATTTTGTATATAATATCAGGGATTTTTGACAATAAAGGTGCCAGAACGCACTTTAAAGATATTTTATTTTGAGAGTATTGTGCTATATTTTTTTTAAATGTCTGAAAAAATCATTATCCGTTCCCAATTTCCATTTCCAGAATGAAATATATTTGAACTTTTTAAAAGTTATTGCCAGAATGGCAGCAGAGCAGCCTATCGAATTTAATTAATAACGACGAGATACCATTTATCTTTTCCAAATTTCCATTTTTCACAAAATATAATGAATTTAAAATTTCTAAAAACGTTCACGCTGTAATGCTTTTGAGATAGTTGCGTTTCTTCACAGATACAATAGAAACAGCCATTCATAAAATTTGTACAATTTTTTTGATGATGCTTACGAGCGTTATTGTTAACAAATATTCACGCTTAACTTGAATACGCTTCCACATCTCTCAAAGAGCCGCAATTGGGTTACATCGTACCAGAGAAAGCTCGTTGGCGCCACTCAAAAGACATCTATGATGTTCTGCTATGATGACACCATCAACCCCATTTATCTCTTCTTAATACTTCAAGATTAAAAATGTGATTGGTATGCTTCTCAAAGAAAATTTTTAAATTCATTTAATTCAAAAAAATTTGAAAATTAGGGATGAATGATTGAGAAAGTTGAAATGGAAAATGACGTAACAACAATCATATTTTTTGAGTTCAAGACGAAATAAATAGAATATTTAAACACTTCAAATTGTTATTTGTAAATAGAGAATTTTTATAGGAATTTGTGCCCATTTAACTCACCAGATTAAAATTTTATTTAATTTTAGAATAAACACTTGTTTAAAGAGTATTTTTTTAAAAATAAAGCAATATAGACATCAAACTCTTAATTTGCCGTGTTTTATCCGTTAGCGCGCTTTTTTTTATCATCCACTTTCTGATATACTCCAACATAAGATATTGACGATTCTTTTCTTGTTATAAAGGGAATCATCTATCATTTAAAGATGGTAATATTGCACTGTGGTGACCATAATACTAACAGTAAAGTCATGCAAATTTTACCACAATGTATTTGGAAGTGGGATTTTTATTTCCATACAGAATATTAAAACAATACTAGCTAAATGCGAATACGTCTATAGTAAGTGTCTATTTCGTGTAGGACACGAAAAATAGCACAGTTGTCTCAATCACTCCATTTCAAAAGCGATGATAATTTTTATAAATAACCCTTTTCTAAAATCATATAATTCAAATTAGAGTTAGAAGACATGGTAGTACGATATCTATAAATGATATTTGAAATTTTTGAGTGTATAACATCATACAAAATATCACATGAGTACTTCGCGATTGTAAAAAAGTAATTGGTTAGCTTCGAACGCAATGAATACTGAAATATGTTTCTTGTTTAAGTCCGGGTAGAACCGAAACCATCTCGTGGGAATTATGTTAAAATAATTCTACCAGGTTGTGCCATCAGCAGGAATTTATATGGAAGAGATAAGTATCTGGAGAAACCTATAATTCATAAATGGTAATCTTTTAAACATTAAATGATCATACTAGAAGTGGTTGAATTAGCATCGTCTAAGTATCATAGATTTCGTTTCAATTCTGAGTATCTGGAAGACATATATGAAATCTGCTTATCGAACGCAGAAACATAATCGACTCAATATTTTATTTACAAATTTCAATCAATGAGAATAAACCATGATGATATTTAATGTGTAATATTCGGTGCTTTCGTAGATGTTATATTTCTCTGTTACGCTATTTTTCTTCCCGAAGTTTCGAGTCTTTCAATTAACGTCCGAAATTTTTAACAAAAAAATTATTAAAAAGATTTATTCCTAATGGTAAAGGAAAATCGATTTTATCCACATACTCATCATGCAAAATCGTTTTCTGACATCTGAGTAGAAGGTAGTAGTTTTATTGACAATATAGTGATTTACTTGGGATGTACTTATGTCCCAATGTGGAACTATTTAACTGTCAGAAGGCAGTTCACCTACAGTAATTTATGATTGCAAATGTCAGTTTTCACCACTCATAAAACGTTCAAGCAATTTAAGGCTATAATATGTTTTTAAGGGTCATTACTCATCGAAGTTGAATCAGCTCAAATGTTGTTTTTGATTTACAATTATTATAAAATATGGCCTGATTAATTTGATATAAATAATCTATGTCAACCATCTTAGCAGTTTCTACTCAGATATCTGAAACCTGATTGTGCTGGATGTATCTGGACTCATGCGCGTTTTTATTCAATAGCCAGGGAGATAAAATTTTGTTAAATATTTAATTTTATCTGTTCAAAAAAGTTAGTACATTTTGATTAAATTTCTGAAACATCTTGATTGAAATACTGGGACATTTTCGATGATAAATTATGTCAATTATATTAATATTTCTATTTTTTCCGACTTTTATTACACAAATAAAAAAAGATTTTAGGATACGAAATTAACAATATAAAGATCGTATTTGTTTCACTTTTTAAAAAATATATCTCGGTTTACGAATTATTTGTCAATGATAAGATAAACAAGGTTTATCTTTTGTTTATAACGCTTAAGTTTGCGATCATTTTTAATCCTGCCATAAATTGTATGTGTAGAAATAAAAAATTTTATCAGCGTTCTCGTACCTTTTTACTTCAAAAAAAAGCACTAGATATATTTTAAGTTTGTTAGTTAAAAAAACTCGCAGGATGTAGATTCTATGAATTTGGCTCCTTTTAGGTAATTTATTTAAAAATACCACCAATTCAATTATCAGCACGAAAACGAGTAGGAAACAACGTATAATTATTTTGAGTAAATCTGTTTAATATAATCACATCATTTACTTCATGACACCCATGTGATGTTAGACTTGAGATTAGTACAAGGTATGGGACAAATAATCAGGATCTGCTTCTTTACTCGATGTCACTGAGCTAGTTGTTTCCCCTATTTTGGTGTTTTTATAATATTCGCCTATAAATCAGAAAATACATACCCCATATTATTGGATACTTGTGAAAACGATCTTGCCCTTGCCTCATGTTTATTGCAAGGCTGAGCCTACCCGCTGTATCGAGTAATAAACCTCACGATCCAATAAAATGATGTAAAGCGAAGTTTGTTCTTTCAAGATAGATCCACCACAATGACGCTTTTTTCAAGAACGATATTCTTAACGGTCTTTTATATTTGATAATTTACAACAGACTTATATTCGTCGATGCCCCATAATTGACTTTCTCTCGCAGTTGATAACTAGACTGGCAACTAACATCAAACGATTTTTAGCTTTCTATAGGTTATAAATTGACTCAAAAAATATCGAAAATTGAAGTGTTGGATAATAAAGATGACATTAATAAACTATGGAAAATTTGAAAATGAAGACAGAGACTAATAAAACTGATATTCATCAGTCAATATTGGAGTTCCAAAAAGCTAAATCAATAAAAACAGAGGGAATAATAAGTTGTGTTATTTTTTTGACGATTTCACGTAACTCACTCAATCTTAAAAAGATACTTATTTTCTATCTAAAACGCTTTCTTAGCATAAAAGACGCAAAAATCTGCTCAATGTGGGAATTCAATCAAATAAATAGACAATTTTTTAAAAATTTACAGACATTAAATTTGAGAAATAAATTACGAAGTTTTAGGATTACAAAAAGAGAACAAAATTTAATAATGCGAATAAATAAAGTAAAATGGCATCTTGTTATAAAAGCTAATGTTATTAAGAGTTCATTTTATTTAGAGGCAGAGTCATACATTCTAAAAGGTGTGGGTATATCACGGCGTACAAGACACATCAGTGAATTATGCGATCTCAAGGCGTTTTTGAATGACCAATATAACATCAGGGAAGGCATATTTAAGCGCGTGCTCTAGATAAAGATTTCAATAAAGTTTTTTCATGTCATACCATGGTGCTGATGATATCCAAGCTACAAAAGACAAATCACCAAACAATCAGATGAGCAAGAGTCGAATTGCAAAATCTGTAGCAGTTGATGAGAAAATGCTAGGATGAAAAATATTTTTTAACTGAAACAAACGAGTGTTGATATGGCGGGAACATAACAAATGGCTGGTTTTTTAACTGTTAGGGTTTGGCTTATCAATAAAATATAAAATGATAAGTAAAATTTATGTGATGAGAAAAGTATTGAAAAAATAGAATGAGAAGAGTATCAATTACATGAAAATACTTTTAAGAAATACAGCCTTACGAGAAAACGTGGTAAATGATCGACTAAATCGAAATGAAGACATCGAGTCTGGCGAGCTTTATCCAAGAAAATGTTTCAACCATTAGCAGAAGTGGCGCATACCACCTTTAATGAGATCATCATATTAAAAATAAAAAGTGTTACCGATCAATTATAATTTCCTGTTTAATCAGTAGTTACAATTCATACACACGCCAAATGAATTAATTGAATTCTAAATAAATTCTCGAAACAGAGAGGTTGGTCAGTTATTACGTAAAATTTGAATAGTTTGTATGTTTGACAACATAACCAAATTCCGCTGCACGAATATTAATTTAAAAAAAAAAAATGAGGATTGGGAAAAGGTCGAATCTTGTGATAAACCCTGACACCTCTGTGCTTGATAAAAAAATCGGAAATTCTTTCAAAATTATCAATCCGGTGATCATTAAATGTTGCCAAATAAAGCTGTATAATGAAATTAGTTAGCATAATCATTGGGGGTTATGAAATGAATATATAAATTAAATTTGGGGATATAGCTAGGGTGTCGGCTTGCACCTACACTAATTTCATGATCTAGCAACTGGTTCTAAAACTCTTTTCATAAATGAATTGACTAAGACGTAAGGCTTCGACTTTATACATTTCGCAAGTATCCGATTGTTTCGGTCGATTTAAGTTGGTTATTGATGATTGATTAAGGACATTAATTCGACTGATATCGTTCATCGACATTTATTAAGTTGTCAAATGCACAAAATGATCTTTAAGATTAAACAATCTAACGGGCTTCTCAATTAAATGAAGAGTTAGCCTATATTTATCATGTTTAATTATTACGAGATCAGAATATGTTAACAGCGATTCTTATTCATTTAAACACTCATGGTGTCATGAGAGAAGATCATTACATCAGCTCATGAGAACATAAATGCGGGAATCACTTTCGTAGGCATAAATGTCGAAATTTTATACATAAAAAAACATCATGAAAAGATCCACTTAAATCGGCATAACCCGGAAATCGAGTGACCAATCAATACGCATATGCAACACATGCTATTACTTAGGAGCATTATAAACACTACATAAACAATGTTATTTTGTTACGCATATTAATATTGGTTTTTCATCTATTTTATCACACTAGCTCGGCAATATTACATTTCAAAATTGTAAATTTAAGAGTGCAGTCCGTTCCGATTACGTACTGATAAAAATTTTATCAAAGATATATTCCAATCTTTATGGTTTTTTATGGTTCAGAGCTAGTTGTGTGGCTCATGCTCGTTTCACCCCCCCCCCCCATCCATATGGATTTAAGTCAGATATCGTTCGAAATGAAAACTCACAAATATTTAAGGTATAGAAGTGAATTGTATTTATTCGCAGCGTCTTCAAGCTCCGTAAATAATTTGATCGCCGAATCACATCTAGGGAGAATTAACATTAATGGTAGACTATATACTAGATGAGAAATCACTTCATTTTTTAATGTTTAAAAAAAACGATATTCACATCAACCACTATCTAATTTCTGGACACCCTCAAAGTATGAGAAAGAGCAATTTTCCAATGATTGACCGTAGTATTTATATCATCCTTATACAACACAGCAGAACTTATAGAATAGAATTTCATGATCGATAAATAAGAACGGATCGCGAATACGCGACGTTGGTGTGGATCACTAGATGTCCACGAATCTTCTCAGCGGCTGGGGGTTTTTAAAGCCTCAACATACCACGCGCAGCGCTAACAGAGAATGCAAATGATCAATTAACAGGTCAAGACTTTGTCTGCTAACAGGTAGTCATGAGTAATTAAACCTCGTAAAGATTCAGGTTGTTAATACCAATAACAGTGGGTTATCTGTTTATATTATGGGTTGATTAATCACAAATATTTATGATTATTACATTAATGTGCCTCATTGAACATTCCCATTGTTTTGATTGAATAAGACTTAACGAATTTTGAAGGGAATAGCCAACTCTTAAAATATCGATGGTCGTTAACAAAACTAATGTTGCGTTGATTGGTCAGTCTGAGGACACTGTTCTACTAATCATGGGAAGTAAAAAATCATTCTTCTTAGTAGTTTACACTACATTTTGTGTTGAGGCTTTTTGAGTAAGGTCAAATGAGAAACGTTAATCTACGAATTGTACCTTATGACCCAATGGCACATTAATTAGTCACTCATGTAAACAAATAGATATCTAATCGTTCTTATCCAAGTCCTTCATATTCAGCTCTCTTTTTACTAAATAGAGAACATAATTGGGAAAATTTGATAGTACATGCATCTTTCGATCATAATGTTAAACCGGTTAATGCTCAATGACAAAATGACCCCAAACCTGAACAACTTAAATTGTTTTTTTTTCTTGCAACTGCAATTTTTTCATCTTATCACAAACCAATCAATCATTCAGATGTGAACCTGTCAATAATGAGTAACAGCCTCGTAGTGTAGGTTAATAAAACAACTAAAGATTGCATTATTCAGATCTTAAAACCACACCATTTTTGCTTTCTCGAAATGTCAAGAAGTATTTAGGGATTGATTCAAAAATTCTTAATCACATTAGATCCGTTGAAGTGTAATCAAAATTGATGGAAATTACACATATTGACATTCTAATTTTCATCTCAGGACATTCGTAATTTTTTAATAATTATTAATGAACCAAAAGTACTAAATAATAAATGCAGTCAAATCCGGTTAATTGCCTGTTTTAGCCTAGACCAGAGCACATAAATTTAACCTTATTTGACTGAATAGTGCAATATAAAGGGCTTGAAGGAAAAGGATGATGAATTATATCGAAAATCAAAGGAGAAATTTACAAAAATCTGTGGAAATTTTCACTGTTAATAAAGGGACCCTTCTAAAATACACTCAAAATAAAGGGCCATTGGTGAATTAGAAGAAGGCGAAAGGGAATGACGCACGAGAATTATTGGTAAAGTAAAATCATTGTGACCGATTTAACTAGCTGTTTAGGAAACCTCCATCCTAATTCTAAAATAAATGAAATTCATTTTTTCTCAAGCATCTTATTTAGCGGTAACTAAGAAAACAAGATTGAGTGCTATTTCAGAATGTAAAAGAATTGTCAAATCTGATCAGAGGTATTTCAAGTTTCAAGAAATCACTCAGGTGATCCAAACTTGTTCACTAAAAAAAAAATCTTAACTACAAAGATTCATCTGAGAATCTACCAGATTCGTATCCATTTCAATGATGAAGGAAACGATTTAAAATAATTCTGAATAACTTTTATTTTGAGAACGTTCGGATGTCCTAAGACGGAATTTTGGATGTCAAATGTGTGAATACACGGAATATGGTATATTGTCGTTTTTCACAAAAAGGGAAACCAGATTTTACGCTACTCTATCAAATTATATAATGATCAGAAAAACTCTTTACACCATTTCCGATATAAAAACTTTCACATATGTTTTTTCTGAGCTCGTGTACGTCTTCGTGGCCTGTTGAATTAATCTAACAAAAGTGCCCAGAGCTGAGTTTTTTGGCAGCAGAATTCACAAATCATTTCTATCAGCATTGTTTCAGTTCTCATAGATTCAAAAGTAAATTTTTATAATAACATTTAAACACAGGAATTGCATTGACAAGCATAGAAATTATAGTTCAATTTTTGTTTATTTATTTTAATTACCACAATGCAGAATGGTATCTCACAGAGGCGCCCATGATCACTTAACAGACTTACTTGGGTCACTTTCATGATATGGTATCTGAAAGAACTCAGAATAATATTTTCCATGTGTAGATATTCATATTGAATAAGACTATCGATTTCCTGAATTCGCCCAATTTATTTTATTTTTGTCGCTATTCCTTATTTACTATCAGAATATTTTTTGTCTGTGAATGTTTAAAAAATTTGTTTCTCTCAATATTTTTTTTAATATGATTATCGGAATTATCGTCTTTTCCATTTTTGAACCATTTATCACTAATAATGCATGATATGACGAAATATGGTCAAAAGCATATCAGGCATACAGGCCTTGTTGTGTCGGATGCATGTAGAGTTTCAGTCCATGCCTCTAACTCCCTGAAATCTCCTATAGATCTTACTAAATTTTTAATTGAGTTGATTCAATGATATCTTATCATAAATCTAGAAAGAAACCTGTGTAAATGGCACAGGTGTCTTGGTTGCCACAGCCAGACAGAAACGCGAGGTGTTAAAAATACATAATATTTTGATATATCGACAATGCGTAATTCCTTTGAATCATGTCTTTGGATCCAAACATTTCAAAAGTATTTATTATACGGCCTAAAAAATGTAACCTGCCTTTCCTATAAATTAGTAGAATTAAAATCAATTCCAGTGTTATTTTGTGTAACATGGAGATAATTTCTCATTAATTTAGATTGTATTTTTTATACTTAGATTCAACATAAGTTTTGCGGTCATCGATTGTTATGTTCCCCATCATCTGTCAATCATGTATTGCCTCTGCCTACACACAAGTTAAAAAATGCTCTGACGGGTTGTTCAATTTCTGACTCGATTTTTACGACGACTATAAGTATTGGCATTTTGATTTCCCTTACATTTGTAAAGTTGTATAAAGATTTGATTTAATCATTTATTTCAGCATTTCATCTCAATCGCATTCTCTGATATTTCATAATAGTGAATATAATACAATCCTCTTCATGAACGTTAGGACGATAAGGTGGTTGGATGGACTCATACCCCAAGGGCGCTTATGCAAGATGTAAATACCATTATTTAGCAACATATTTGGCTAATTTGAACCTGCATCGTTTTTGCAGAAACTTTAATTGAATAAATGTATGATTTTTACGATTCCACAATTACTGTCATTTTTGTATGAGCTATAGACTTATAAATCAGATAATAACTTAGTTTATGATCAATCCGTATCCGAAATTCAACGAAAACCTATCATATATCTTGATCGTTTATAAAGAGTGCAGATATACAAAAAATATAGATATAAATCCAGCGATGTAAAATTTGTTCAGAAAAAATAGAAGATCGTAACAGAAATATCAAGAAAACCGCATTTGTAACATTATAGTTATACTGTTGTGTGAGAAATGAAAACGCGTAATCACGGTCATTAAACTGCCTTAAAAGACTCTGACTTGCTCGATCCCATGTTTTAATTTACTTTTCTTAAATTTATCTCCGTTCTGCTTAAAATGCTATAAGGAAAATGCGTGAAAATGTTGAAATCATTTTGGAAAACGAAGATATCATTAATATCAAAAATTTACAACATTTGGTTTCATATCTTAAAATCCCTAAATATTCGAAACATTTTAAGAATTCATGAGTAGTACATTATGAAAAAATATAACACCTCAAAAGATAAATTATTATATATGTTTATTTCTTAGCATTCTACTTCATTGCCATGACCATAATTGAAAAGAAACCTCAGAGCTAATACTGCAGCGCTGGCTCCAATAAACGTAACAACAAGCAGTGCAACGATCACTATAAACCATGTTGGTTTATCAGATTGGACATTGGTAGGCTGACCAGAGTTTTGATGGCTTGGGTCTCTAACTTTAGGAACGCATCTGGGAACTTCAGGCCCTGATTCCGTTTGTAGGTTGTTGAATTCTGATTCTGATTTGCACTCACAATCATTGTCATCAACGCTGATGATGTTCTCGAGAAGTTTCGCTTTTTGAGGTCCAGTGATTGCTGCTTCAGAAATATGTTTTTTTAAAAGGCACTTCAAAAACGGAACCGCGTAGATGCCGCTCAAAGAACTCTTTAGCTCATTATTGTTGCTAGTGGTATCCATGACTTGCTTAAGTAAGGTGTTAAATGAGACACCTTGGCCTAGAGCTGCGGCCGCAATCAGAGGGACCAGTAATGATTGTATGCTTGCAACTAATGTGCGATCTGCTAATAAAATAATAAACCTTGAAGTAGAGTATTTAATTTCGATTTATCAACCCCAAACCGTTTGATTTCACAGAAAACAGCAACAGCAAAGTTTCTGTATCGAGTTGGACCTTTCATGAGTGCGTCTATAAGTCTTAGATGCGCAATTGGCTGAATATCAGGGCTGGCTCGAAAATTGCAATTTGAATCATCGAACATTGTTCTGACAAATGCTTTCGTTGCAAACTTTTTTTGGCATTGACTCAGCTCTTAAATCAACAAAATAAACTACCATTCGTTTTGAACACCGTCTGTACTAATGAGCCGAGGTTCGCATACCTGCAATCTAGACCAGAAATTATAAAATTTGCCTACGTTGGAGGGTAGTTGAAATACTATTCACAGTACTTGTATCAAAAGTGTTGGTGTATTGTTTGCTGCAAAAATCAATCACTCTCGACTCCATATACTGAATTAACGCAGACACTTCCTCCCCTATGTGACATTGTTTACTTACATGTCAATAAATGACAATCTTTGACTGCTGAACAGTTTTTAAGGAGAACGACAGTCAGGAGCACCAAGTGAAACATTTTTAATGATTAATATGCCAGGCGGCTTTAATCTCTCTAATTATGATCATAAACGTGATAGGGATGATTACAAGATTATGTTTCTATGATATCTTAATCCAATGTCACTGATAAAGAGAAAAACCAAAAATCACGATCGATGTATACCTATATGTAAACCTGCGTAGTGTCAGAGGTAAATTTTAGATGACTCATCATAGGAGAGTGTCGGTGTTAAAAGGCGTAGATCATTGTCCATTTAATTGATTACATTATGATGCTTCGTTCTGCTAAAAATTGAAGGGCGGAAGTCTGCTCTTGATCATTTTTGTATATAAATACAGGTGAGGTGTTGGCTATCGTATAGCTGGTTTTCTAATAGGAAGGCCTAAAACCTTTCTATAGGTTCCATTATCATGTTCATTCGGTATCACTTTTGAGGTAATTCAGGCCAATCTTGGCCGATAAAATTAGGATAATCCGTGCACAGCAACTAGGTGTGATTATTCATTATCTACTTATTGTTGTTTTTGGATAACCGAATGTGACCTTGTCGTCAAACATCGTCAGATGATAGTAACTTGTTTCAACACCATTACAAAAGGTCATAAATGAGGTTAATGACGTAAGCGTACGACTATCACATATTCTTGGGTCTTTGAGAGTATATTTTGTCAGTTTCTTAAAATCCATTATCGGGTGTTCATAGTGAGCGTGAAGCACACATTTTGAGTTCTTTGGTTGCAATCAACATGTATCATGTTTGATTTAAGATTGTATAGATAATTTTAGCATGAATCAATGTTGATATCTGCTATAGTTAAGAATTATAGAGATTTGATAACATATCCGATCTCTGGGCATGATTTTGGCATCTAAATAATTGAAGAATTTGTCAAATAGATGACTCTAGGATCCATATTTGACAATTTAACACTTTTATATTTCATATGGGCGTCTAACACATCTTCAGTTGAATACAAATATGATGGAGAGAAGATAACCTGGTTCAGTTTGTAGTTTTGTCTTAAATATACCATGACATTACAATTAGGTTTTAACAAATGTATTCTATTCAAAACAATTATTGTAGGCAATCGTTGAATGTTTCTAGATCAACATAAAATATGGAGTTTGACGGTATCAGTGTAAAAACAGGCAGTTTCATGATCACTGAATATCATCGTTAACTATCGTCTATGAACAATAAATTTTGGCTCTAATTCGTTTTCAGTTAATAAAATACCGCAAAACCATTAGGTTACTAACATTTGGCGGTTCTAGTCTGTTTTATGAGTATGCTTTTTGCATCAATGATTATATGTAAAATTGTTCGTAATGAGGTGAGTTTCTAATTATCAAATCTACTTGTCTCTAAAAGGCCACAATCAAAAAATTGCCCATTCTTCGAAAATTTTGGTGAAAAAATCATGTTTATTTTAAAATTAAACTCTGGTTTTTCGGCGTCTTATAGGAATTAGAATGATCTTAAATGTCATTCGCAATCACTAGAACGCGGGTTTTGTTGATAGAAATATGGTGTCAATTTTTAACAGAAATGAATTTTTAGCAAATTAAGAAGTCCGGTATTAATGAGCTCCACGAGCACGCGCCAAACATGTTTGGCTCACTTGAATATCCATAATTTCCATAAGAAGTTAAACAGAGTTAAAAGTTTATTTATAGACTGATAACTTAAATGAAAATCAAGTTCTTGCTGAACCTCAATACGACTGAAATTTTAGAAATAGGTTAAGATTTGAATGACCTTATCTTCCATAATTAAGATTTGATCACTTAGAATACGTCTAGCATCTGTTAACTGCTATTTTGTTCAGTTATAAATATGATAAAATTGTTTTGGCTTCTTTCCACAGTGTCTTAATACACATCATTCTTGTTGCTTGCGGTTGCGTACAGTCCAATTTTGAGAGTGGGGTCCATTCGCTTGATATAGTTTATTAGATTGTTAAGTTATTCAGAACACACTATCCAAATCAGGAAACGTTCATTGTGCATGACGTCACTAGGTTAATGTATTATATCGATTTTAAATTGAAGGAACGCAACGTCATTTAAAAGTCTTCTATTTTATCTTAAAAAATCTAAATTTACATTTTAATGGGCAAAAACACGGTGGTTGATAGTCAATCATATTGCAAACTGGACGCCTTATAATGTTGAGCGTGACGAAAAATCACGATTATCACAATCATTTACAAAAATAAATTGGAAACGTGTTGTTGAAGCTACAGGCCGCTGTTTAAATTGCACCTCAAATGTTTCTAGTATCCAAAACATTTTTTGAATTTTATTGCTTATCTGAGTATAATCAAAAAATCCAATGTTTATTTTTATCAAAATCGATGCAATTTGCACATTTTGACATTTTTAAAGAGTGGTATGTTCAAGAATATGATCCAAAAATCACTGGTTAAACCATTAAATATCCGATATTTGTAAACAATTGTAACCTATTTGTTTTTATTTTATCAATCACAAAATCCATTAATGTCATGAAGAATACTAAACATTTTAAATGATCAACGTCAAGTAGCTTATGCGTAAGTCGTAAAGTGCAAAAACATGCTCGATTTTGATGTTTTCACAGCTTAAACTTAATTTATTATGGGTGGAGCCAAATATGTAAAAACATTCTTTTACTAAGAATGGTATATTTGGTATATAGAATTACACCTCAGGTTTCCGAATTGAATTTGTGGTCCAAAGAAAACGTACTTATGTGATTTAGCCATCTTCTTTATACATTGAGCTCCGTGTCTGTAAATACTCGATAGTGATACTATTAACTTTATTTCCTGTGCTGATCAGGGATTGATTCTAAAGGTTTATATACACAGGCGGTTTAGGCGAACACATTCTAAAATGTTATAGCTATTCTTAGTGTGATCTTGAAATTATCTTGGATTCCGTCTCCTGATAGTTTCCATATTTGTATTATTTCGCGAAACGTCAACGGGAACTTGTATGAATAAACATATGGGGGTCATGAACTATGTTCTTCTGTCACATAACATTTTAAGCCATAAAAAACTAAATGAATAGTCACTAAATGTGTCAATGCTTTCATGGAATGCTCCGGCTATCAATAATTTTACGCGGAATGGTTTCCGTACACCTAATACGTCTAATTTACTAGATGTTCTAGGTTTCTGAAATTTAGAAAAAATTGAGTAAATAGTTGAAATACACCAACTTCAACTACAATATCATTAACAACAGAAATTAACATATATTTAAATTGTGTGAAAAAATTTGTGAATTATTGATTATTTAGTTACAAATAGGGTTCGGGTAGTGGCTATTATTTTGATCGATTCTAACAGCCATATCCAGACGCTTCTCAAGATTTCGCGTTGAAAATTTCCTAGAGTAAAAGTTCATTGAATATCTCCCTTAATCTCATAGATTAAGAATATCCACAACCTTTTTTTTTGGCTTAACAGTATTATTTGATTAAAACTCTTCGCAATGGACATAAATTCTAACCATCTGAAACCTCGATTTTTTATTTATAAATAATAGAAATTAACAAAAAAACTGACTGTCAACAATAAATAATTTTTGAGGGACTTACATGGATCCGGTTTACAAACCAGTGGAATATTTACTGAGCAATTCAAATTCTCCAAAATAACGTGAAAGGATATTTTAGAGTTCATTTCCCGAATATTCAAATTAAATGGTCCTGTTTCTTGGACGAGACTGATTTTCGAGGGAATTCCATGTTCACTGACTAGAATTGGTATAGACACCGGTGTCAGAATCCCTGAATGTTTTAATATATTTGACTGTGGGATACGTATCAAATCTATCGATATTGTGACAGATGATTAGAAATGATCGTTGTATTTCAACTGTTGGCCATCTCTGAATATTAAAACCAATAACAGTGAAGTATACTTTGTTATTAATGTTTCATCCATCATTTCATTTAAAACCAAAGTGTTTTCCTAGACTCGCATTTGGGCCTTTACGAGCAGTATTATCCATAGTTGTCCAATTTAAATATTAAATAATAAAGTACATAAGTATAAACTATGCGCAAATGTTCGTCTTTCTTTTACTGTTTAAATATATCAAAGCCAGACAAAGCACTACGGCCATCATTGGCTTATATGCTCCACCCATCTGTGTTGTTATTGTTCTGATTCATGATAATCCAAAGTTATAACGAAAAATATAAATAGGTCAAATTACTGAGCGTAGGTTGAAATTCTTATCGTGGTTAAAGGACTCTAACAACCATTATATTGGTGCATTTGGATGTCATGGATCAATTGACAGACAAGCAGAGCGCTTGGCATGCTTTCTAAAGGTGTTTTTTGTTTACATTAAAAATTTAATTCAGTAAGATTATCGCATGATAGCGAGATCGAATTTTTTTATGATCAGCTACGAGATTCCGCAACTGCGATGATTCTCGCAGGATTTCCTGATCGATAGGAACCTTTCATGTGAATTTGTAATATTCATCACCATCTTATCTGGATTGATTTTATATTTGAAAACGTAACAGGACTGCTCAAAAACTACTAAAAGAAGGGCTCATAGGTGAATGAAAAGGTTAATGCGTATGATAAAAACTGACCTTTTGCGGCTTGATATAACCACCAGCAGCCATATTAACCCCATTGTTGTTATGATTTTTTAACGGTGACAAACTAAACCTCTTTTGTGAAATTAGTTAGGCACTAGTCATCAGGTTTTATGAAGTTGTAAATTAATTAATCCCTTGTGATAATTCTCGGGTGTCGATATTCACCTATTCTGCTTTAATGATCTAATAACTGGGTTTAAAACTGTTTCCGTGAACAAAGTAAATATGATGTACACCTATGATTTGATATATTATGTTACTAACCGAGTGTTTTCGTTAATTTAATACGGCTGTTGGTAGTCAAGTTAGCACATGAGGTAGACTAATAACTATTTACCACGTTTTACATCCTTGTCAGATTTTCTCATCTGTTTTAAATGTTGAATGACGCAAATAGGTTATCTCAATTGAATGATGGTTTCCTGCGTTACCATGTTTATTATTACAATATTCAAATATTTTGTCATAAAGTCTATCATTAAAATTAATCTTTTATGACCATAAACTATAGTCTCTGAGCATGAGAACATGGAATGTATTTATAAATTTACTCAAATAAGTCTAAATTTTGACATAAGAAAAAAGAACAAATTTTTTCAGTACAGCGCGGAAATCATGTGATCAATCAACGCGAATCTGTAATTCGTACTTTTACTAGTAATAACTATAAACATAAAATGACATACTTAATGTTGTTATGCGTATTAATATTGGTTTTCCTGTTATTTTTTTGACACCTGCATGTCAATATTACGTTCCAAAGATGTAAATTTTCTGAATACATACACCTCTGGTTGTGCTTAACTTAAAATTAGAAATTTATCAAAAAACTCTTCCATGCTCTCTGGTTAAGAGCTGAGTGTTTGATTCATGCCCGTTCCTCCTACCTTATGTATTCGAGTGGAATGCAGTTGCTAATGAAATCTAGCACATATATTTAGGTTATAAAAGAGGATTGTTTATATTCCCCTCATCTTTAAACCCTGTTAATATAATAGGATCACAGCATGGTTCCTGAGTGTGAGAACATTGATCATCTACGTGGTAAAAGGCGATATGGCACTTCATTTTTGACAATTATTTAAAAATACGAGCTTCACCAAAACCAATATCTAATTTTTCGGACAGTGTCATTGTATTATTGACAGTAACATACCTACGATTTTCAGTCCAATATCTAATAACACCATAATACACAGCAGGGTCCTTTCCAAGATTTTCATGGTTGATTTAATTTGAAGAATTTCAATCACACATTTCTATGGATCATTATATATCAATGAAATCTCGCAATAAGGAATGGGATTGTTTAAAACCTTTAAACTTGGTACGCACAACACTAATAGCGAATGAAAATGTCCGAATCAGAGGTCTGGATATTCTGTTCTAACCAGTAGTAAATCGCGATTTAAACTTGCAAAGTTTCGGATTCTTAATAACATAATCGTAGCTTATCTGTTCGTTTTTATGCCAAGATAAATTGCTAATTCTTCTGATACTTATATTAAGGGCGATATCATTAATAATTCTGATTAGTAAGGATTTAATAAAAAGAATGGAAATAGCTGATCCCTTTAAGTCTCTTGGGTATTCAGGTAGCAAACGGACTCCCTCCACTCAGCCCCTAACGCATATGAGCGAATATTTAATGTAGTGTTTTGCTTATATGGATCGTCTGGTCGATAATTTAGAACCGAAAATCGCGAACATTAATCGTAAGGGGATCGGAATTAATTTAAGGCAACAACTCTTCAAGATTTTCTCAATTCGTCGTGGTTTTAGCGTATTTTGTCGAAAATCATATCATGCATTAAATTTTCGCTCATAGCTTTTTGAATTAATGTTAGAAAATATTTCTTTAAACATGTTTCCACTCGTTGTTGTCTAAGAACATTTTATGGAAAATCATGGCAGAAGCCATCAAATATTCGCGCATGTGTGTTAAATGGCGCGTGCTACTTGAATACCTACAATTTTATTTGTACCATTTAAGTTTGCATGCACCTTTCAACCCTAATGTTATATTCAACCGTGTTTAAAGACACTATTTCTCAAAACTCAACAACTGAGATTGTGTATGTTATTCGAAACAGTTATTTTTTCATCTTATCTTTGACAGATGTATCATTTATATCCCGATCTGTCAATAATCAGTAGCCGTATTGTCGTTTATCAACATAAATCAACACAAATTGGGATTGTTTGGAGCTCTCCCCCACACAATTTTTTCTCTGGTAATTTCAAGAAATTATCGTGTATCAACTGAAAATTCATTATCAAATTAGATTGGTGGAAGTGTTCTCAAAATTGATGGGAAATTCGTTTGATGGACATTAATGCAGCCACGTTTAGACTACCCAGAAATTTTGAGTATTTTTTACTCTCGGGATATAGTGCCATCGATTTGTGTCATAAAAATTCAAATTCTGGACGGAGAATCACTATGAGATTACCCTTGAACATACAGGGTTTTCCATCTAAGGCGGTTTTTCCCGTTCAATTTGGTGCGGCATGTTTGTCTTGAAACGGTTTTAAGTTCAATTTGGTTTGTGTCTAATTCAACTTAGCTGCTGATAAATTTGAGAAAAAATAAAAATGAAAAATGATCAAAATTTATAAATCTCATTTAGGTTTCAATTATTTCGCTAGTTATGGATGTTCTAATTCAGTTTTCATGTTATGGTACAAATCATCGCAATCTTGTCATGTTAGGGGTGGTAGCGAATTCGTCATGTGATTGAATAACTTTGATTCATTTTTCGATCTACTATTCTTTACAGAGCACTTCCACTTTTAGATCCTCTTTATCGGAACCCAGACGAGTTAATAGGGTGGCAAATACGATATATCGTGTCTATTGATGTGAAAAGCTTCCATGATTGTTGAGATCCTATGGAATCGGACGTTGACCATGATGGCAACACGTCGATTATCCGTAGTATTGCTTTGCCAGATGTGACGAAAAAAGTTTTAAATATGCCTCGGAAAATCTTCTCCTCGTTAGGCTCAGTTGTCGATTTATTTTTACACTACGTGGTATCTGGTTATCGAACAAGAAACAGATATATTTTTAGACCGGATGTTGGGCACTCTATGAACCGTTGTGGTGCCTTTTGGAGATCGACGCTTTATCCGATTGCATCAAATCATAAAAAAGGACTGAGATGGTCAGAATCGCCACACGACGACGTACGTTTGAAGATTCATAAATAACGAACCAAGAGAAAATTAAGCCAGATTTCTTATTATTTTTCATTTTTGGATTTTATTTTCTCTTCATTTTTCATTAGCACGATAGAACTGTCCGAATGGGACTGAAAACTTTGTATGATTAACCGAAGAAATTAGGCGGTATGAAAAAGTAATTACCTATTATTCTTTTTTCCTCACATAAAATTACAACTTCTCACTTTGCAAAAGGTGATAGAAACTTCAAAATTGAAAGAAGCGGCAACAATTTTGAAGTGTCTGATTTCAATATCTACAGTGATTATCAAAAACTTTTATGTTGAAATCGATCATGAGCTATGTTATTATGAAATTAGTGGACTCTGCTAAATGGCGGTATTTTACAATATCTCAAGTATTGTTTTATCAATGATATAAATTACGAATATTCTATTCAGATTTCTCTGACCATAGTTGCCTAAATGACTTGTCGTAACGCGTACAAATTCTGATTGAATTAACACACATTAAACACACAACATATCACTTGTTACACATCTATCAAAGACTCAATAGCCCCCCTAGTCATGTACATCAAGTAATAAAATGTTTCATTGATCAGTTTTTATATGTAATGCTCTCATAACGAAGTAGTTTTATTTGAAGAACTGAAAGTGATCCGATCGTAGGCGACATGGTTCATTTTGCAGATTTAATAATTAAATCGCCCATTAACAATCTGACGATACAATAGATCATTTTGGGATGCTACTTCTGTATTTAGTTTATCATTTTTTCAAATGCTGTAGAACTGGAGATTGAAATACTGAACAGGACATGTCTTTGGTTTATTGGAATTAAAATAAGCAATCTGAAATCATAGTAATAATCTAAATCTCGACAATTAATTTTATATCAAGACAATTCATGGATTGGGTTTTTGACAGTATTGAATTTGTTGATTTTTTTATTTAGGGCATGGGGAAGAAGTGGTGTCAAATTTAAGATATGTTGGATAAACGTAAAAGGGCAAAAGTAGAAGACACATGTTATAGTATCAAATTAAGAATATCTTGAAACGTAGCTTATTCGATTGAATAACCTCAAACTGCGATCGCGCATCGAATATATGATGTTTTGAGTCAATATCTATGGATTATAATACATAGATGAGATATCGAAAAATGTTCTTTAGTTTTTAACGAAGGCTTAAAATTAAGAAAATGTTTATTATACGTTATTTTAGAATTTTGATTCTAAATCATTTCAAACACCCTATATCATTTTGTTACCTAATACAAATCATGAAGTATAACAATTTATTTTATCGCTAAAGAATAAGAAATAGAATTCGGAACAGAATGACGTTGGATTTTTATTCTTTTGATCTGTCCGAAGATTATGGCACGACAAAGTTGATATATTCAAATGGTCCGCCATTGAGTAGGTAGCTCATAACAATATGAAAAATATTTAAAAGAAATATGTGGCATTGGAGGTATTTAGTTCATGCGTTGAAATATGTCAGGAAATCAAACTTCTCAGTATTTTTTGATTTATTGCCACGTTTCCAAACCCGATGGTAAAACCGAAAACTTGAATATTGGGATGAAGGAATAGCATCGTGTGTGATATTTAAAATTACGTACAATATAGAGCTAGCCAAAGCTTTGTAAGAATCACTCTTTATAATCGAGGGTTCGGACATTAAACGTTTGATCGAAGAGACTAATTCAAATAAGGAAAATCTATTCACTGAGGGGTTAAGGATGGTTGTATATCTAAAGATTTTTGCATAGAAAACCGACATTTTGATTGATCCGAGACACAAATCAAAGCGATAAAAATTAGTTCTGGGACTCTGTGATAAATTTCAAAATGTTCTTCAAATATTTAAGGGTTTTTTTATTCATGGTGTTCTAAAAACATGAAGTATTTTACACATATTTTATAGATATCGAAATTCTGATGATCGTGAAGCAAGAAAAGCAGATACTGAAGACTTAAAATACCTGGTTACAAATAAGGAAATCTTTGACGAAACCCATGTTATTACAGTCTCACTTTACATTTAGATGAATACATTTTTGGCATAATCATTCAACGACTGCTGCATACCTGTTAACCCATTTTTTGACACCTATATATAGATTATATGGCAGGCAAAATTTGTATAAAAGTACTTCAATGTGAAATGTAGTGATCTTTCATTGTTTTCTCGATTTTTTCTCATATTTCTAGCACTTTACTATGAAATTTTGATTAGCCTTTCTATTTGAATTCACTAAACATAAGATATTTACTTGCATAACAATGATTCTTAGCGTTTTTTGACTCAAAACACTCTAGACGCCATTTTTAATCGTTGCTGAATACTAAGGCTATTCATGCAGAACCCGGGATAAAATAATTTTTAACAGAAAAAATGTTTTAATTATATGTTGATGTATAAGAATTTGGAATGAGAGTGACAAGTCTTAACGCGCATGTAAACACACTTAAATAATAATACAAATTCGAGAGAGCATGCGTTTCATCATAGTTTCGAAAACAAGCAGTCTAGTTTTTTATTTTACTTCATCTAGTCAAAACAAATCTAGATTTTCAAAACCCCCAAAACATAGAAGGAATTCTGATTTTAACATCTTAAAAATGATCAAAAGTTAGGATTCTATAATGAGATACAAGAATCGTCCAAATGTTTTATCAGAAGTGTATGAGCTCATCTTTTGTTGAATTTATTAATTGTCCGAGAATTGTAAATATTTTTGATATCCAACCAATATTCTTTGACTTTCAGGGATAGGGAGTTGGTCTGAAAGCTCATTGGTCATCTGTTGGCGTCGTAACGATTTCATAGAAGTTATGGTTGATATTTTATTAGTTAGTGAACATAATCATATTATTCCTTCTTGCGTATATATATATATCGGTGGCGACGAGGTCATGACGGTCGATTTAAATAAGATTCTAAGGAGTTTGGTCAAATTTCAGCAATAACAGACCCAGGCACTCATTCGGGTTCAAAGGGAACAGATGTCTGCGGTCATGGAAAAAGTTGCTCAGCTGATGACTGAGGTAAATGTTATGGCTTCCTTTGAAGCCTTCCAAGCTTCCAAAGAACCATTTACTGTGTATCAGGCTCGATTAGAGCATATTTGGGCTCCGTGTGGTTTAAATGATTCATGTGACGGGAAAGCCAACCTCTTTTGTTTGTAAAGGGAGTCATTTATATATTCTGTTATGTCTACGATTTGTGTGAGGTTTGATACCAAACATTCCTATGAGGAAATCTGGACGTCATTAACTCAATACTGTGAACAAAAGATTCACTATGTACACGCATGCAGAGTTTAACCTGTCAGTTCTTAACGCAGACAAATAATGTAGACAGTGGATGGCGGAACTCAGGGATATAGCCAAAAGATGACGTTTCGTATGCCATTACGACAAATTCGGATGTTCTTTGGTAGACGAAAGTATCAAAGATGCAATCTTTCTTCGTACCCTTATAAAAACATCCCGGCAGCACTACTACAAAAACGCAACTCCACACTTGAGGAAACCATTTCGTTGGAAGAATCAATGATTATAACATCTTTAACGATGCGAGTGACCGAGAATGCGGCAGAAAATGTGACAATCAATAGAATTCAGACGATAGAAAGAGAAAAGAGGAATGCCAAGGTGAAGTTATGCAAAGACTGTTACAAAGACCATACTAGAGACAGATGTCCTCGTTATTCTAAAACCTGCTGTAAATGTGGTAAATTAGGACATCTTGCTGAAGTCGGTATGGCTCATTGTACAAGAATCATATCAAGGAAATCATGTTACTACATGTAAATGCGAGTTTTTAAAATTGATAGAAGTTATGGCCATCTTATCAACCCTCCTATCAACATTGAAGTTTTTCCGTTTCCGTTATTGGTGGATATGAGAGCCTCTTGTTCTATCATCAATTCCTCAGTTATTGATTCATTAAATCTTAAGGAAGACCGAAGTTTCATGTACGAGGTTAAGTCATTTGGTGGAAAACCAATACCAATTCAAGGTTTTTTGTGGGCTGATATCTCATACAATGGTCAGAAAAACAGGTGCAATCTGTTAACAAATGATTCACCAGATTGTTCAAACATTCTTGGGTTAGATGCCATAAAAGCATCAAAGTAGGATCTGAACGCAATATTTGATTGCAATTGAATCACGATTAATGCAACCATAGGCAGAAAAGAGCAATTTATTAAAAAATTTCCCAAGATTTTCATGGACTCAAGATTGGGGGTGAGTAAAGATTCTGCTGCTAATCGGCATCTTATATAAGGTCACAAAGCAAGTCCTTGATAAGATTCGTAGTTTACCCTTCGCGATGTTCCCGGACGTAAAAGATGAGCTTACCAGTCTGTTAAACAAAGATATTCTGCAGCACATTTAAACAAGTGAATGATGGTTCCCAGTAGTAGTTCCACAAACGAATAGTACGTTGTTTATTTGCGCCGATTTTCGAAACGGTCTGAATTCTTAGTTACATGTTTAATAATATCCTTATCCATGATTGATGATGTCTTAATCAAACTAAATAAAATGAATGTTTTCTCCAAGTGGGATTTGTATGAGGCGTACTTTCAAATACCATTAAATGAAGAGTTAAAGATGCTTATTATTAATACACGATTTGGATTATTTCAGTATAAACGACTTCCTTTTTGGGTATCTTCAGCCCCTGCTATTTTCCAAAGGTACATGAAATCCATTCTATCCGATGTACCAAACTGAGCGATGTTTTTGACGACATATTGATTTCAGGGTCCTTCATTGGATGATCACATGATTTTTCTAAATGTGGTATTACAGAGACTGCAAAATAGTGTTTTGACATGCAGTATTCATAAATGTTACTTTTTTTACAAGAAGCAACGTATTTGGGGCATGTACTTTCCAGTAAAAGAGTTTCACCCTCAAAAGCTACGATTGAGGTCATTTCCATGTTTCCATCCTAAAAATCTTTCCGAACTTGAATGCTTTATTGCGAAAGCAAATTTTTATAGAAATTCATCAACAATTTTTCAAAATTGTGTTCTGGTTTAAACATACTCAGAAAGAAAGGTGCTAAATTCGTTTGGGTAAAACAACAAGTAAAAGCATAGGAATAAATAAAGTAAAAACCCATTTATTTTACTTTGCTGACGACAATTGATCAAAAGTTACAAATAATCAAAAGCACTGACGCGTCTGCTGTTTGGATTTGTTCCGTATTGTTTGATAGCCTTACTGATAGATGCGAGCGACCCAGGGCTCACGCGTCGAAATCTCTCGGTGATCATCAAAAGAAATATTCACAGCTTTAACGCGAGGGTCTAGCAATCAATTTTCGACATAAAATAATTTCATCAGTATCGCTATGGTCAAAAATTTGAGATAATTACGACAATAAAAGCCTTGTATCTCTTTTCAATGCGTCTTAGAAGTTTCCAACACTTTACATCTCAGAGGATACAGAGATGGAATCTTCTTTTAATGTCTTGTAGATATACCATTTGTTCCAACCTACTAAAGGTCATTCCAACACGGATGCTCTCTCTCTGATGCCGGTCGGTCCCGAAATTGACTTTTATAATAAATATTCAAAGTAGATACACTCAATGAATCTGATTAATATACCCTCAAATTTGGATCAAATTCGAAACGAAGCTGCGGGTGACACAATTCTACGAGTTGTGATAAATATTCATCAAAAGCGCTGGCCTACACTTCAATCGAATTCTCCTTATTACTGGTTCTACAGTAATCGTTAAAGCATTACTTTCGAGGGCGATATTCTATTGCTGAATACTAGGTTTCCTAGGTTAGTGATAGCTAAAAAAATGCGAGCAGATTTTATAAGATTATTCATAAAAGCTATTGGGGAATCATACAAGAAAAACAATTGTCACGAAGATATTTCTCATGGTCTCAAATCGATAGAGATATCGAGAACATGGTTCGTTCGTGTGTGTCTTTCGTAAAAATTCGGTTTCACTGAACAAAGAATTCACAACTTAGTTAGAGGAATGAGGACTATTCAGAAGGATGAGTGTAGATTTCCTCGAACCATTCAAGGGGTTTGTGTGGTTTATATTAGTCAATGTTTTCTGTCGTTTTCCGTTCGTGACACAAATGAAAAATATAACTACACAACAATTTCACAATTAAAATCAATTTTTATCTTAGATGGGATCGAAATGGCCATCGTATCTGATAATGGTCGATAGTTCATCTCGTTGGAGTTTGAAGATTTTTGCACCGGCAAATGTATTCAAAATCTAAGTTACCATCTGTATCCCCCACAATTCAATGGGTTGGCAGAAAAATTCGTCCAATATTTCCTATCGTGAATTTCTAAATCCCTTGATAATGGTTCAAATTGGGAAGATGCGGGGGTGGACTTCCTGTTTTCTTATATAAGCACACCATGCAAAGATGGGAATATCCGTCTGAA
This sequence comes from Thelohanellus kitauei, assembly GCA_000827895.1. NCBI lineage: Eukaryota > Metazoa > Cnidaria > Myxozoa > Bivalvulida > Myxobolidae > Thelohanellus > Thelohanellus kitauei. Next base: position 45,178 of record JWZT01003431.1, read on the forward strand.
ATGCTGCGCGGACGACAGTTAAAGAATGAACTTCAGTCTTCGATTTCGGAACAAGGGATTTAGAACCCTCCAAATCGAAATTAATAAAAGACCAGTTAGTCTGGTCTCGGATTACCATCAACACCCAGGCTGGTCAGAAGGGATAGTCCTGAAAGTTATAAGTCCAAAATTATATTTGTTTGAAACAAAAGCGGGAAACGTTGTTCCCTATCAAAACCAAATTGAATAGGCGCATACTAAGTCAGCAAAGAGCTGATGATTTCCAAGTTGAATTGATATCGCCAAAGACGCTATAATCGGCTTATTCCCCACTTATAATAATAAAAACACCCCTCAGATCGGCCAGACTAGAGGAGAATGGGCTCCTGCATTCAGGAGGCATGGAAAACTGAAATATTATTATAATATGTGCATAATCGTATTATTCCTTCTTGCATGTATATACATCATTAGTCAAAAACTTGGATTTTAATAAACAAGGAAATCAACGAAGAACTCGTTTAAATTGTGCTAGTACACAATGTCTTGATTTCAGAAAATTGAAAAAGCCGTTATCTTGCCAAGATAATATTTACTTTTGTGTTTAAAGACAAACATTTTAACAATTTAATTTGTTGAACCAATCACAAATTTGACATCAAGCCATGAGTATTGTAGGGAAGGGAAAATTTCAGCTCTGTCATATGGACATCCGAGAAACACTAACCTTCAATCTTAATAGGAGATGGCGCTTCGAGTAATCTAACTTAGGCGTGATAAATCCAAACATTACGATTTTAATCCGTATCTCTAATGTTTTTAGATAAAATTCGAGATCTAAAGGGCATAGATTCGATCATGTTTACTACTTTAATGGTCTTATATGAGTCACCATATTTTCTGCCAACGATTGAAGACGATGCGCCTTGGTGTACCATGCCTTGCGCATTCGTCGCTATTATTTTTTTCTTGATATTTGAGAGGATGACTCATTAATTTTCTCTAGCAACGATCGACAACCATCAGTGAAAACATGACGTCAGTTATTGAATTTTCGCTTTAAAAGCAGAAAAATCACGTTTATCAGTTGAAATATGTATTCAACACTCGGGTTTCTTTTCAAATCATTACATGAGAGAAATTCGTTCTAACACATTTCCCCATTTATGAATGGTATTAATGCCAGAAAATGATATATATATTTGCCAGAGTTCTCACTATATTCATTGAGCGGTTCTTTAACAATTTTCTACAAACATTCATAATGTTGTGATTTTGATCATTCCAATCAAATGACGTCTTCGAATCGGCCTAAAACTGTTTATGTTTACCACGAGAATTTATTGCATTTAATGGCTTCTGTTCCAGAAATTGTCTCAAAGTACTCATAATATCATTGCCGTGGTACTTTTGGCTTAAGCATGAGCATTCTTTCTTTTGCCAAAAATTGTACATTAAATTTTCTGTCATCACCTTTTCAGGGGCATTTATTTCTACAGATAATTTATTTAGACTGTGGATTTCGCTATCTTCGTGGTTCTAGAGATACTTTATGGTTAATCTTAGATGGCCAGAAATTCTATTTGATTGTCTCTTCAATTCGCTTTTAACACATACGCCTTTTGATAAAAATATGTGATAGATAATGCGCACCAGCTCCTGGAGTGTCAGATTCCAAAAGGATTCAGCCATTCTGAATATATAAGCATATGAGCTTTTGCTTTGTTTCAGATATCCAACATCGTGTTTAAACAAGAAGTCGACAAATACGCAGTAAATCTATACAGACATACGACATAAAATCCTTAAAATATCTACTAAATAATACTCAGATGTTAAAAAACATAAAACTGACTGAAGAGTTATTTTGGCCGAGGCTTACAGATTGAGAATAGATGTTATTCGCAAGGTACTTAGAAGATACACATCAGTAGGTACAAAATTAGAAACTCTTTCAAGCCTCAATCAAATGTCCTTCCGTTCATCTGAAACCAATGAAAAATTTGAGTGTTTGAGATACCTTTTATACTCTTCTATTAGAATTCTCTCAATTTGGTAGTTATTGACGTCATTAAAATCAGGGGTTATTTCAAGAAATATTTGTTATCACTTCTTCATAGGAACAAACAGCAGAATTCTTTTTTGAGAAATTAGTCTTAAAAATAAAAATTTCTTAACATATAATGAGTGAACGTGTCGACTGTTTTATTATTTATTAGCTATTGGATCGATTGTGGCGATAAATATGGGACAACAACCAGTACTAGTTTTCATATCCCTAGATAAAGGCAGTTAAACCAAGAAAAAATCTTAAATCATACGCAGGACAAATATAAAGCATTTGAAATTTTAATGGCCCATAATACTTCAAGCACTACACAGCAACTTGACTACAAAAGCGGTTTTACCGCTCTGCCCTAAATATATTATTGGAAATCCGTCAAAAAATAATTTCCATAAATTGCGGTCATAAATGAGCTTTTCATAACTAACATAAATCTTTCTCAAACAACCATGTCAGATTTTAAGAATTATACAGCTGACAGGCCGGAATGAACTGTGGATACCATTAACTGAGTGTGTAAGACTCGTAAAATATTCACAGAGCAAATCTGGATATGTTGGTATTAAATTACATTATCGATGTAAAAGAATTGAAATCTCTCATAATAAGCCATCATTTTACTGTGTATTTCAATTTTTAAAATTGTAATTTAACAACATCAAAATGAACAAAATTTTATAAACCAAGGTGGTTGAGTGGTTTAACAACGTTGTTCACCCATTTCACTTTCCAGATGCTACAAAAATGTCAATTAAGTTCTTTTATACAGTCCTTACCTATGGTTCCCTCCTGTGGTATAGGCGATCCAATAGATGAGGTTATACTGGCCGATTGTCGTTTTTGTATTTCGAGAACTATTTGTGGTTTCTTTTGAATTTGTCCACCCTACAAAAAATTTATACTTTGAAGATTTCCGATTTTATATAAAAGACACTAAAAAGCTTCAATGATTGAATCGATGCCATGAATTTGGATAATCGTGAAATCTTTCCTTCTTTCTTAAGCAGGAAAATTTATCTTGTATTCGCTACGTGGACACAGTGTAGCCTGAGAATGCCCGAAAACTTTATTCAGTAACGAAATAATCAGTTTTGGTGTGATATTTTCAAAGGTTTACAAGAAGCGTTCCTCAAAAAACAAAAAAATATACCTAATTTCAGGCTTTAAAAAATGATTCTATTTTTCTATTGTTTTATTAACATTTACAAAAGTAGCATTTGGCAGATGGCCTCAAAGTTGAGATCAAAGACATACAAGCGAAATGCAAAAATATTAAGCAAGTCACTCAGGTATTGAAAAAAATCTCAAAACAAGCAAAAAGCCAATTCTAGAAATGATCGCAGAAATTCAAAAAGATGTATTGACGAAAAATAAAGTTTTGAAGCCAAAAATTAAATTTAGACAAACATCTATTCAAGCTCGAATGTACAATGTTCTACATCGACCTTTTCTTAAGTTTTTTGTAAACTCGTTTTGATTTCTAAGTCTCAGGGAAAAGAATACCATAGCTGTCAATGTTAGACGGCATGGAAGTATCAAAATAATGTCAATTCGTTCTTCTACAATGATGCAAGTCAGTAAAAACTTTGGAATCGAGAAAAGCTACGAATTAATTTTCATTATCTAGAACTTAAATGATAACCTGCATGATATCAGAAGCTGGGATGACGTCATATGACCCTTTCTAAACACCTTTTTTATGCAATGTCTGCACAGAAGTGATCAGAACATTTTATAACTATCATCGCATTCTTCTATATCATGTTTACATTCTCCAATTTTTCAAGTAACTACTCTAAATTTAATCAAATGGAACAAAATATTATCAACTCGAAAGTCCTATTTGAGTTTAATTGCATAAAATCATGTAAATTCCATGACGTATCCCTATAAAAAAATCGATTGTTAATATACAGTCGATTCGAATCTACAAGAGCTTCAAATAAACATTCAGAATACCAGAATTGACTCAGTATTAAAATCTGCGTGCTTAAATATAAAAGTAGGGTTGGGCTAGCTTTTTCAAATGAATCTATCACAAATATGTAAAAGAATTAGTTTTTGTGTATCGGAGAGATATTTTAGTGAAAGATAAACTACAAATGATGGGACTGCGCCACCAAAATTTGATTGAGATTTTACACATATGCTTATTTTACTTTGGCCGCCCGGATGATTGTCATGGTATTCCCTGTAACATTCAAAGATTTTAATAATGCTTTATGGGTACTGGAACGTAAGATTATGTATGATGTAGGATCCCAGGCCCACCATAACTTGGTATGAGAGAGTATTCATATAAAGTTAAAATTATGACCGAACTCAGTTCCGTAGGGTTATTTCCTCAATATATATGGTGTTTTAGCGAGCAAAAAGAAAATGGAACCAATGTTTAAGCAAAACGCACAAGATTTGAGAGCTGAATGTGAAACTTCTCTCATAAAATTAGGACATTTATGCATGTAATTTGATGTATTCGCAAATGATGACTTTCATTATTTGTGCATTGTTCGCGATTACTCGTAGACTGGCATACCAAAATATATATGAATCATAAGGGGTAAGGACGAAATAATCAACATATAACAGTTAGGATAGATTTATCCTAGACTTTTTTATTGATTACTGAACAACATCGTGCAAACATTATAAAAAAGGGCAAAATAGATAATATTATTTCATCATGTTTCAGACAACTTGATGGGTTTTGTTAATGTTCGTAATTAAAATCTTGCTTGTGAAAAAATTTTACGTAATAACAATGTTTGTATGATTCGCGCAAAAATAAACTTCGTTAAAAGAATATTGCTATGAAATTCTGAGTACAAACACAGCCAATTCCTCGCGATTAAATGCTTTTCAGTTACAAAGCCATTATTGGAAATTTTAAACATCAATAAATCCCCACTCCCACTCATAAAATAGAGTTAAAACTAACACCGTAAACACTCTCAGGGCTTTTATATGCCTTTAAACTTATGTGTTTGATGCCGACTTTTGGAGAAAAAAAATTTTAGAGCGGCGGACAAGATTTTGGTTGACCTGAGCGTTCGTGTTAGAGTATCGTAATCAGAATACAGATATTTACGCATGCTGGTCGTTCCTGTTTCCTGATGACTTAGACGTCTATATCTTCAACCACCAGATCGTTAAACTCGTTACCTGTCTTATAGTTTTAATGAGTAAATTTTTCGGCCACTGTTGACAGCCAAAGTTCTCCTTAAAAATAGTTGAAATTGGGGAATGAGATAATTTCAAGGATCGCGACATGTTCCGAATGGTTATACTGAATTTGAATTTTTGTGGGATTTTCACTGAAGTTTCAAAGGGATCAGCCTTTTTTTGCTACATAATCTTTTTTCGGATAACGTCAAACATTTTCTCATAAATATCTATTCTATGTTCATCTCCGAAATATGTTCAGTCTAGGTAATCAGCGATTCGTCTGGGGAAAGAATCGGCTGACCGAGTCAGATTCAACCCAAATTTTTGTTTATTGTCGTTTTATAATTGACCTATAATCTAGCCGGTAAACTGTAACCTAAGTACTGATTAGACGAAATTAAATGTGTTTCCATGTGAGGAGATGACGCATTATATAAGACCATTAAGAGAGTAACTGTGAAGCAAACATCTCTATCGAGGTATATGTCACCATCTCATGGAATCAGATCAAAAAACTCCACGCAACTAAAAATGGGAAAACGATAAAGGATAAAATGAAGAGACAGCCAGGAGCTGGTAGAGTGTATCACTGCTCACGTTACAGTATTATGAATCTTAAGATATTTCACAAAAATGGAGTGTAAATGTGGATATGCTTATTGAGGGACGAGAGTAAACCGCGGGTAGCCTGACAAAATTAGTTATACCGAATGCCAGGATGAGTTGACTTGAAACCATCACACCAGCCATACAAGACACGAATGAGAACAAATCAATGATCATGGGTATAGTTTTTGCTTAATAATCAATACAAGAATTCAACGAGACAATAATATATTTATAAATAATAATTCATCTTATCAGCATTCTTGATTAATGCAGATTATTGTCTCTAAGCATGAACCAGCATGGCTTCTTGAGCTGGCTTGGTTTCTTGAACCGTCTCAGAATGAACAGTAGTGGCTTGCTGAACCTTGTCTACGTGGCTCAATTCAGGCAATTGTATACATCTCAAAAGCGGATTAGAATCAATTCGTTTCCAAACCTCTAAAAATTAGAAAAGGATAATATCTGTCAAAAATAGAGCTTGGGCTCAATAACAACTATTGTTTGAAGCCCTGTTCTTGTAGTCACGTAATGGAATGTTTAAAAATGTACGATCAAGGGTTTCAAATGCGCAAATGGAACAACTGTGAAAGACCGTTTTAATCATTCTATATAGATAAATTAACCGTTATATTAATAAATACAGTTTCGTTGTCTGAAAAACGAAGATTCTTAGAGATTCAATCGAAACATGCACACAATAGTTTGCTATAATACTACAAATATTCCAGAGGCCACGTATGGAAATAAACTTGGTTGTGCATGGATTAAAATCATACCTTCAAACTTGAGAGCTTTCAAATCTCCTTTAAAAGATGTGACAACCTAGGTTACTTTCTTGACATATTCCCTCACACCAAGGTTGACTTTGGTATCTCCTGGAAATAGGATATCGATGAATTTTATAATTAAAAGATAGACTTCACCAATTTTACCGTCTCTCAAGTCCTTGTTGCCTTTAATCAAAAACTCAACAAAAGTCCTATCCATCAAAATGTATATACTTTGCCGCATCAAGAGCACTGTGAACCGTAACTCCAGACGAAATTTTTCCAGAAATCTGTTTCTACGACTCAAGTTGTAAGAGATGAAACTGCAACTCTATATGAAAAAAAACGATATACGGTCTTTGCCGCTTGCCATGGGTGAAAACAGATGGAGGATTTGAACATTGGAGCACAAAATTTTGAAATATTGATCTTCAGACAGAACAACTTTAGATGCCACAGATCGCACAAGGTTCTGCCATCTATCGCTCATTCTATAGTAATGCACACGAGATTCAATCAATCCTTCGAAAGCTTGCATAGAATTGCGGTGAAAAGGAGACAAAACATTGCCACCTATGTTTTAAAACTGATACCTCTCTGGTAGGTTGATTTTTCGTATAACTCTGACGCTTCGGCTTCTGTGATCTAAATAACTTATATTTCACCTCGTGTCATGGTTTTGCATTACTTCGAAGGCAGCCATCAAATTCAAGTTGAAAGTTGCGAGTGGAGCACGCTGATTCCATCCAAGTACGTCCTCTTCCAAGGGCACACACAAGTACTTTTAACATAAAATCTACGATTATTGACTCAATACCAGTCCTTTCATCTTCTAGTAACTCAAATCGTCCTTGTCGCGGCGAAAGGCCATAATCTGGATGACCAGTACCGAAATAAGTATTAATTTCAACTTCAAAAGCGACATTTTGACACCGACTAACCTTGAAGGTACAAGTAGATGGTTACTTATACGCAGGCCCTAAAAAGTACGTACTGACTTTTTCTGAAATGATGACGTCATAATCATAATATTTATTGAAATAGTAGTGCCTGAATAATTATTTTACGGTTTTTCTGATGATATTAATGGAATCAGCTGGGTGATAGTATTCTGAATATATAAAATGTTTTGCTTTTTTGCCCCGTTTTCGTATTCGGACAAATATGAATAAATTCGGTCGAGCAAGCGCTCAATTTATTTCCATAAACTAATGTTGCTACGCTTTGATAATTGCACAAATGACATTTAACCCTTTAATATGTAGGATAATAATTCCGTGCCTAAAATAGTTGGAGAAATTTCCGCTATTTTCTCGTACGTATTTTATTAATAGAAAATTCAGAACTATGAGCTAATAGCCACTCCCAGATTTATGCGTCTTGTTCACTGATGTAGATTGATTTACTATTGAAAAACAAAATAAAATTTGTTTCCTAAAATGAGTTTCTCGTCTGCGTATCAATAAAACCAATATATTTACTTCACCCCACGATTAGTAGGATAACTCCTAAACCATCCCAGAAATTTTTAGGTTAAGTAAAGCTACTACAGATGGACGATGTTGGTAACCATGTATTATTTATCATTAATAAACCTTTTATTTTCAAGTTTCGCAAATCTTGATTTGGCATTAATTTTTAAGGTGCCGAAAAGAGAATAAACGGTCCAACACACTCAATATTATAATATATGTTAAATCATTTACATCATTTATGACGTCTTAAACGTTTTATGATGTCATGTATTATAATGGGATGTTAACGATTTTTCCTACATTTCGATTATTTTTCCTGATGTTTTGGTTCTAACAGACGTGTTTTTTACTATTATATCGTTTTTCGAAGTTTTAAATCATATGAATCGATTTCTGGTTGTGATTGAGCGCATGTCATGTTAGGTTTATCTCATAGGGGCTTCGAAATTAGTCATGCTCATCAAATTTTGTTTCACGCTGAAATTTAAGATCTTAAATAGTATTTGAACTCTCTTCCATTTAACCAGATAAAATGATTGTCTCACACTGAGATGTTGAATCAAAACAAAACTTGTGTTTTCTCGCCAAATCATCAAGCAAATTCATCTACATGCTCTTGATCCAACCTAAACTTCAGATATTCCTCTAGCTTTAGCTATAAAACACTGGTATTGTTCTGTGTGGTTGTAAAATATAAAATGGAATTTGATTAATTCAACACGCGCTTTTTGCAGATGAAACCCATGTAATCTACTGACAAACAATTCTATCTCTAGTTTCTCTGCCCCTAATAAATCAGTACACCAACTACATGTTAGGGGATATAGTAAAGTTCGTATTTACACAGAAATTAAGTATGATACAGTTCTTAATTGGCGAATTTCTAGCTTTTGGCTTCGGAAACGTCTTTGAACTGCTAATTATCGCCTAAAACTTACTTTGGAGAGCAGATTTCTAAAAATATGTTCAAAGAAGCTACCAGTTCCAATCTATTGATTCACTGATAATTTATTTTATTCTTTCTCTAGACTGAAAAGTTTTATTGTGTCTATCCTTTTTACCTTCCCCTTCAGATCTAATACATTCTGCTAGTTTCTGTCAACATTTTGACTTCCTAAACGACTATTTTTGCAAAATGTGGTCAAATCATTCTGTGTGCTAATCTCTTAAGTTTTTAATGAATGAACAATTTGAATGATAAAGAAATGTCAAATTTCCAGCACATGGCTGTAATATTCTTTTTTTTCAAGTCTGTTGACGTTTGAGGGCCCTTGTATCTCATCAAAGCTTCTAAAATATGATCACCTTTCCCTCAGATAAATATTTTCATTTTTCAATTTTAAAAAATATCTGTACGGCAAGGGAACATTAAACAATAAATGAAGCTTTACAGTTATCATACCGAGTGATGAATTAAGCTCAACAGCAGCGAATCCCAAGCTTTACAAGCCGCGAGCAATTTAATCATTTCTGAAAAGTTCGGAGAGAAACTGCCTTATTAAATTTTAAGTAGCTTAATCTTATTATAATTCTATTTAATGCCTTATAAAATATATAATCATTCATTATTAAAATCGCAATCAAGTCATTATTCAAAATAATATAAACTGATAAATCGGTTTCAAACGTCGTATCGATTAAAAATATAACTATTCTTAACAACTATGCAATTTTGTTTCGATTCGAGTTTCTCGATGTCTGGGTACAACGATGTAGTTCCCAATATCATAAGGGCAGAAAGGTTACTATTTGTTAGTCTTGAACGTTGCTCGTTTTGTATTATTTTCATCGCTGAAAATGACTGCTCCTATCTGTAGGTAGAACTAAACCTACAAAGGTATTTTTGGGCGAACGAACGCATATTTTGAAACCTTTCTGAGGGCAGTTATCGCCAGAATGAAATGATATGGTCAAGTGACGGTGTAACACTTATTTCTAGAAATCTACTTTTGAGTGTAGAATTACATTTCAATTCAATAACTTGTAGTTGAAAGTTTTCATGTAAATGGTAAATTATTGCTTCAGGAAACAAAAACGGATTTACGAAGAGGGTGACATTGTTCTTCTCTTTTTCAAATTCATCAAGTCTAGATACAAACGCCTCCAGAAGACCTTCCAGTTTAATCATACTGGAAAACGTTAAATGTTTTTTTCTAGTAAACGTGCCTGGAGAGTTTGAAATAAATTTTAAATTCCTTCTGTAAGCTGTCTGATAAATAGACGAAGTTTGAATTTGAATGCATAGACTTCATCACACGAATTTGTGAAAAGTTTATCTTTACCCTGTAGCCTCTCATTTAAACAGCATAAATGAGACGTTGTGTCAACCATGAATGCCAGCTCATTCAGCCAGTCATCATTCAAAATGTTCCTGTTCTGTCTATAATTCATCTGTTTCAGAAAGAAAAAGATAAATACTATTTTTTAGTGCCAAAAAACGTAATAGAACCTTTCCTTTTGAAAGCCATCTAACTCACAATGCAGCAGTAGTTCGCCATATTCCTGGTTCATGTCCAATAGAAACTGCCTGAACTCTTTTCTGTTCAGAGCACCGCTGTGGATTTTGTTGACGTATCAAACAACAACATCCACGACATTTTTTAAATTCAATGGTTTCCCACTTAGAGAATTCTAGTGAAGAATACTGTGATATTTAATTATTTGGCGACCTAGAAACTGTTCGAGTAATGTTCGACATCCAGATTTACTACCAACCATCACCGGAGCTCCATCTGTGCATATACTCACCAAGTTTCCCCATTCCTTATTGTTCTTCTCTCCAAGATTTTTAAGAGTTTCGAACAAATCGTTCCCTTTGGTCGATGAATTTAAAAACTCAAGTCCTAGTAGTTCTTCGATGACATCAAAGTTGTCGTTAATTGCTCGAACAAAAACTGCGACCTAAGCTGTATCAGAAATATTATTCGATTCATCCAATACCATTAAAAAAACGTACAATTTTTAAAATGATCTTGTAATTGACAATGAACATCACTAGCTAACTCTTCCACTCTCCTGGTAATCGTTTTTTTCGATAAGGGGATCTGATCAAATTTTTTTTGAAGTTTTTATCATCAAGTATGATAACAGCAATGTTAAGAGCGGGTTTTATTATTTCTTCTGCGTCTGTGAAGGGCTTCATTTTGCGAGCTAAAAGAAGAGCGATTTCATATGAACCAAGGACAATAATCTTGCTATGCTCGTTACCCTTCGTGAAAAATGATTTTTGAGTAACCAAAGCCCTTAATTTTTAATGTATGAACTCTTTTTGTTACTCCGGATTAATTTGGTATTTGACATTTATTTCTGAATGTTTTGTCGTAAAATGACGAGAAAGATCATATTTTTTTGCATGTAAAATACAAAATCCGCATACCAAGCAAACAGGTTTTCCATATGAGTCTGGAGATAACAAACTTATCAGTCCAATTTTTATTTTAATTCTCGACAAAGATCTTCACCTTTTAGCTTCATTGCAATTTTTTGGTTATTATTGTTGGTATTTTAATGTATAAACTATATATTCAAATATGAAAATCCTATTTTGCCACAAAATTACCTTTAGTAGTGACACTTAAAAAGTTGTATCATACAACAAAATTGAGTCGTGCTCACTTTGAATTTTAGAATATGGGAGAAATTAGTTAATTTTTAACTTTTATTGAGAGCATTTTTGTTTAAATAGATAATAAAGATTTAAAAACCACAACTGTTTTCGACAATCGCATATTGAATGTGTGCTTAAATTTAATCTTGCTTTTTTAATTCTTTTAAATTAATTCAAAAAATGTGGAGCCTCGCGGGCAAGGGTTTAGCAACCTGTGTTCTATAGAATGATAGATATTGTAGCGCCGAATTCTTTCATTATATTTAAATTATTAAAAATAAGATATCGAATCAGTAATAAATTTATGGAAAAACTAGGAATGGATCGTTGCATAGAAAGTGCAAGAACAAGAATAATTTATACACCGTTTTTCATCAAAAATTTACCAAATTTTGTAAAAGGGTTCTCTCTGTTGTGCTTTTAAGGAAAATCGCGTATATTCCTAGATCCAACTAGCAAAATCGGTTTCCTTATATCTGAGTAGAAGGTGTTGAGATAGTCTATAACATAGGTTCCCACGTGTGTCTGAGCTACCGCCCCCTTTGAGAATAAATTTTTTTAACGCCATCCTCCTTTAGGTATTCAGATAGTGGTGTCTTCTCGAGCGCGTGCGTATTTTTTTAATAAATGAAAATTAAAACAAAATAAAAAGTAAAATAACTCGTTAATTTATAAAAAATGTTATTCTAAGTTACCGGAATATGTGGAATAAAAATGACGCCATACAAATATTATCATATTTTTCCTAGAAGCGAATCGCCTTTTTACATGTAAATAAATTGCTCCAGACGGAAAAATTGACTATTAAGTGCTATATTTTGAAACCCTACAACGTTAAATAATTGTAATAAGAGGCTTTAGAAACGATTAGTTTATGGATTGAGGCACACAAATGAGGTATTTTTTTGTTATAGTTTAGTTTTATTATTAAATTATGTTAAAAAGAGATCAAAATCACTCTTCAAAAATTGTTCTTCTCTCCAAGATTTTTAAGAGTTTCGAACAAATCGCTCCATTTGGTAGTTGAATGTAAAGACTCAAATCCTAGTAGTTCTTAAAAAACAACAAAGTTATCTTTAATTACTCGAGCAAAAAATTGCGACCTGAGCTGTATCAGAAATATCATTCGATTCATCAATTGCCATTGAAAAAAAATTACAATTTTTAATATGATCTTGTAATTGACGATATACATCACTTTCTACCTCTTCCACTCGCCTGGTCATCGTATTATTTTATAAGGGGATCTGATAAAAAAAAATTTCGCAGCTTTTATCATCCAGCATTCTAGCAGCAATTTTAAGAACGGGTTTTGTTATTTCTTCTGCATCTGTGAACGGCTTATTTTTGCGAGCTAAAAGAAGAGAGATTTGATATGAAGCAAATACAGTAATTTTGCTATGTTCTTTAGCGTTTGTGAAAAATTATTGTTGAGTATCCAGAGCACCTTCTTTGTTATGTATGAACTCTTTCAGTGAATCCTAATTAATTTTTTATTTGACATTTATCTCTGAATGTTTTGTCGTGAAGTACCGCGCAAGATTATATTTTTTTGAATGGGAAACACAAAATCCGCATATCAAGCAAACAGGTTTTCCATATGAGTTCTGAGCAAACATAGACTTATCAGTCCAATCTAATTTGAATCCTAGACAAAAATCTTCACCTTTTCGCTTCATTACAATTTTCATTTTTTGGTTATTATTGTTTGGGTTTCGATGTATAACATATATATTCGAATATGAAAATCCAATTATACCACAAAATTACCTTTATTCCTGACAATTAATCGGTCGTAATATACAACAAAATTGATTCATGCGCAATTTTAATTTTATATGGTATAAATTAGTTAATTTTTAACTTTTATCGAGAATATTTTTGTAGAAATAGGTAATAATGGAATTAAAAGCCACACCAGTTTTAGATAATTCCATATTGAATATGTGCTTAAATTTAATCTTTTTTAAATTCTTTTAAATAAATTCAAAAAATTTGGAGCCCCCGCGGGCAACTTCAAAACAGCCAGAGGGCCACTTTTTGCCCGATGGTAAGCCATTGGGAGCCTGCGCTCTACAATATCGTTAGATAAAGATTCTGTGGCTGGGTCCTGTTTTACTATACACGGGTAAAGGCATTTTTAGTATTCTATGGTTAAAAGATGTCTTTTTGAGAGCCGAAAGCGTCAGAATAAATTATTTAAAGTATGCTGATAATTTATATCTGGACTTTAACATAATAATATGCGGTATGATTTCTTTTAGCCCAGTTATTTGGAACTTTAAGTTAATATATTTTTATGGGTAATATTACATTTTTATTATGTAATCAAATAGGAGGGAATTCGCATAAATTGGCTATATTTTGACTTGTATTGTTTAAATTTTGATGAACTAAGAGTCAAAGATGTCCGTGGGTGCGGTCCGACAATATCAAGAATAACAGGGTTCAATAATGTCTCTTGGAGCCATTTGAATCAACTTGCTTTATTAAATATTTCACCTTAAAGTTTTTACACAAGTTAGTCGACGAATTCGGAAAAGTAATTATTACGTCATTTAGATCCATTAGTTTGTAATATAATTCCGACTATTTGTTCTTATGGCTTTTGTCTGTTGTAGGAATAACCAAGTTGACATGTCTGTATGAGATTTGGAAGATCATGACACAGTGGTACCAGAACCCAAGAGTTTATAATTCAGCAATACTAGGAACCCGGTGGTCGAATTTTAGAATTTGGATCTGGTCCCGGTAGTAAGAGGATTGAATGACGAACAGAAAGGCAGTGTCGTAATGCTGAAATTTTATCCATTATTACCTAACAACCTGATAGTTAATATAGACGAGAATCTGGGTGAAGACAAGTTTAACATCCAAGATGATATCAATTGGGTTGGGAGAGATGGATTTAAAAGGAATGAAGTGGAGATGAGTACCGATAGGATATCTGCGCAGGTTGCTCCTTGACGAATCATACCTAAATAAGAGGTAGTAGATTCTGCAGACCGTGTAGAAAAACTGGGGCTGTGCATATCGGTAGAAATACTCGACAGTATCATCAAGACAATTTTGTGTGACAAAACCCTTCTGTCACATCCGTCCTACATCATTATTAAAGGATAGGATCCATTAGAATTAGTGAGTACCCGAACCAACCACCTCTGTCGTAGATGACCATGGAAATGAGTAGAAAGCCCTCGTTGATTATGGCTCATTAAAATCAATGATAAAATATGATAAAAATACAGGTTATTTTGATAAATATTGCTTTGCGAAGAATATTCTTTTATCGGGAGATTCGGGTGTCTAAAGATGAAAATGCATCCTTGTTCTTTTGGATCGTAAACAATCAGTGAATATTCTTAGCTGTATCCGGTTTCGATATAAATGTGATTGTTGGGTAGTGGTTCTTAGGCTGTGTGTTTACGTAGAATTTGAAAAGATGCCAATCCGCAAAAGTATGGTGGCCAGCATTTGATTGACAAGAATTGCCACTTGAACCATATCCCGATACCGCTCAGACAATTCAATTATTTATTTTATCAAAACAAGCTTGAAACAGATCTCGCGACTCTCTTTCCACATTCTATCGGTATAAGAAATGCCCAGCCTGTCGAAAACAGGTGTAGACTTTTAAATGTTTTTAAGTCGTTAAGCCGGGACTACAGTGGAAAGAATGATTAAAGCTGAAATCCTACACCAAAGTAGGAGTGGTTCAAAGTCTCGTGTAAGTATTTCGGTTAACAGGAATGTACATAGAAGATTGTCGACCACAGTGGCCTAAATATAATCATTAAAAAACGAAAATTACCATTACAGGAAGTCAAAGAACTCTTTTAACGCCTTCAGGGGGCAGAAATATTTTTATTTAAGATTGATGGGGCTCGTATCGGCAATTTACTTTTCAGGATTGAGGCACTTGCTCAAAGATAGTCAGTTCTGATCATGGAATTTACTAATTCGTCAGAATGATTTTCGGGTTATAGTATCCAAATAAACTTTCCAAGTTCGGATTGATAATGTCCTCAGAAATTAAAAAATCTATTTGTTACTTGGACCATATAGTTATTTTTCTGAGAACCTCAATTTCCATATTGTTCATCTGCGAAAAAACATTTAGTGGGATGAACTAATAAAACTTAACTCAAAAAGGATAGATGTGATTTCATCGAAAATCGAATCCTAGAGCACCAGCTTCATGCAGATGGTAGTAAAATCAGTCCTGAACCAAAAATATGTATCGACATAATTCATCGTCCAACCACGGCAAGGAAACTGAAAAGGTTTCGATGGTGTTGTGCGTAATTTATTAAGCTTGCCAAAAACGTTACACGTCGAAAAATACAGAATTAATTTTGAGTTCGGATTGTGATGAAGCTTTTGACAGTGAGTAACCCAGGCCCTCAAGTTTGCCTCTCTTTTGTTTCTAAAAGCACGGTGCTCCTTCATACCGATGATTCTTGCAATTTTACAGGATAAAGAATTTCCCATCGGATCAAAATCCAGGTGCATTCAAACAAGTTCATAAACAGAGAAATCCTGAGGGATATCAAAAAACTACTGTATTATCATTTGGGAATCGAATTTATCATCCATACCTATTGTCACCTTCTGAAATAACTTTCCAATTTTCGATATTGGAATAGAAGGCGTGCGAGGTAGTTATTTATTCTTCGGAAGTACCGGTTCCTAATTATGTAGAGCTTTGGGAACTTAAACTCAGACGTTATGTCTGGATTCTGTTGTGAAATAGAATTCAAGGTAAATCAAGAAACTACCGATGGCCTTGCAAATGCAGAATCGTTTCATGAGTGAAAAAAAATCTTTAGATAAAGCATTGGCCCCTAATTTCACGATGAGGCGGTTGATACGAAAATATTTCAGAAATAGTTGAAAACTCAAAAAGTTGAGAATAGAGTAGGGATATTCAAAAGCAGAACTAAGAAAATATTCGTCATCTCATAATTATGTGTCTTGGACCAGTCGACGCGGCTCCACAAGTTAGATTGTGGCCATGTTGGAACTTATAAATGGCTCGATTAAACCCAATATACCTAAGCATGGTCCGATATGATGGACAAAATCAAAAAGGTCATCAAGAGATGACACTTTTGAGGAAAGAATAAACTTGAAACTCATGGGTTAAGCATCCTCTTACTCCAGAATCGAATATTAAAATAATGATTAGTACATCGATTTCTACGATCCTCTGTCTGAAACATTGCTAATTCACAAATATTTTGTCATGGTTGTAGAGGAGTTAAAACAATGGGCGATACCTTCTCTTTATGAGATAGTAGTGCAATGGTGGCCGTTATTAAATTATGTGAAGAAAATTGTTCCATGGTTTATTAACTCAAAGCACAAAGATAAGGGGTTGACAATTCAACACTAGTACAAACAACTCGGTTAGGTATACACCGGTTAAGCGCGCACTGGTTAACTGCACTTTGTTCTACAGTTCTGAGGCTGTGAACTTAACCGGATTCGACTGTATACATCATATACTCAAAGTCCTCGTTTTCAAAAAAGCCACTATAGAGCATCCTATCCTCAAGGAAATGATGGTGTGAAGCGAACAAATTAAAACATTTAAAAAGAGGTTTTTTATCTTGATCCCAGACTTTAGTAGGAAATGAACGGGTTATTGAACTAGCCCTCGTGATGCTTGTAAAAACATCAAACAAAACCACTCATATCGGGTTTTGCATTCAAAAATGGAATTATTGCGTTCAAAAATGTATTTTTAAGGCTTCACTTCAGAAATGTTTGAAATGTATAAATAAAATAACCAAACAATAATTAATCTTTCCTATCATTTCCATGTTGAGTTAATGACTGCTAGATGAACGTTTCACATTGATTCATGTAGTTTGTCATTATTATTGATGTGAGGTCGTGTGTTCCCTGGCCTATGTCATCTCTTCTAAATATAGATTTTATCTTGGAAAAAACTCCACGGGAATTGAGAAATGGATTATATATCGGGTGCCGTATTACCTGATATTGATATGAGTCATAAAAGTCTGCATTATTGTGGTGAAAACAAACGCCATTCATAACAAGAGTAAAATCCCCTTATTTACCCAGAAATCATCTTCAATTTAGGGATTTTTTTTTAATGAGAAACTTAAATCCGGAAAAATCCATTAATGAATGAAATAAATCTAATTTTAAATGCAAAAGTCGCTATAACAAATCATTAATTAATTTACGTTCTATATTACTCGCTGATGAATTAAATTGATGTGAACCGGCTGACAAATGTCAATATATAAGTCGAAATACTAGCCAAGAAGACCATAAACTTACAATAAGTGTCAAAGCCAGACCTATAAAACAACTAATTGTAGTCGAAGCTGCTCTTGAGAAGGACTGCCACTATCAGGAGATTAAGAAAGGGTATTTAGCTCGGGTCCAAACTTCCGAATATATCAATTCATTATCCATGATATGGGAACCACTAGTTTTTACAGCTCAGATGGCAGAGATGCGCGTCGTTGAAAATGGGGATGAACAGAGACTATTAGTTCATCATGATCGTATGAAAAATAACAAAATTTACGATAAATATTTGGCGCCACAACTATGCAGTTGGCCAATACAGATTCTGGAGCAGAATATAGAATTCAAACCCGATAATCTTGCAAACCCTGGAGAAGTGGTCTAATGTTGGGGATATGAGTAAGTTAAATTGGTTCTATCTTTCTACAATGAGTAAAATATCCTAGAGGTCGCTTTTTGTAGGCCTGTTTGTTATTGGCTCAATGGAAGAACCTTTTAAAGAACGGTATTTTGTTTTAAAGTGTAAGATAGGGTAGTTGAAATATTGATTCTAGCTATTTCTACGTGTCATATCTCGATCTACGATTATCACCTGTAGTTTTTAAACTGTTCCGTCTTAAACTATCTTTTTTAACATTTAACTTTAAGTCAATCCCCAAACTTAGTTGTTAGAGCTCTGCTACTCCCTTATCCAAAATTTAAGAAACTTGTAATGCCTAAAAAAGAAGAATTTAAACTCGAAATTGATAAATCGGTGTTATGATGTCAGACCGATAAAAAACAAAGACGATTTTATGTATGAATTTGTCTGTGGTTGCGGCCATTCAAACGATCTTTTCATTCCATAAAGGATTCGATGACGTAATATTTATTCCGGATTAAATGTTATCATTGGTTTCATTAGGTGATTTTGAAAAGTTTTTATGATTTCATAGACATATATCTGATATATCTTGGGTTAGTCAGAAAGGGTGGCACTTCAGTATCATTCCGTAGCATTCCATGTTCCCTCAGACGTTTTTAGTAATAACATGTGTCTAAGGGGTCAATGAGTTTCCAGAATCATTCAGCGTCTGATGATGGTAGTCTGTCATCTGAACACCCACAGTACCAATAGATAACTATAGACCATCCTGATAATACCTATCCGGAAATAATACAACAGTTTTATGAGGCTTAACCTGATTCCTCAACAACAAGTAGTTGTAGCTCAGATGTGAGCTAGATTTCACCAAATACCGCTGTAGCACCTACGAGATTACCTTTATTACTTGTTTTGGCGTATTTAGATTCACAGTTGTCCACCAAAATTTACTTCAACAACTTGGCAATCTTAAATTATGGGGTTCCCAAGTGCTTTTGTTGAACAATTATGTAATCTGTTACAATAGCAGTAGATATCTCTTAATGGTACAAGGTTCTTGGCTTTGTCGGGTTTACCACTTTAAATCAACCACATTGTACATGTGTAATTTATGTAGTTTCTATTATAAAATACTTCTAGAATGATAAAAATGGAATTAATTTTTAAGTATAATAATTTTAATAGGTTTTACAATATCATTTAAATAAAAGCAGCGTTCGAAAAAGCTTTCACAGTTATTAAATATGTCCAAAGATTCATCTATGAAGCCAATCGGCATGCTTCTTGTATTCTTCGGAGTCATTCATCAGTTTCTACAGGAAGTTGTATACCTTTAGGAGGGATTTTAGTGAATCGTAAATACTTCCCTCATAGAGTAAGGAACGGCAAGTAGGTAGGAAGCTATCTAAATTCGACATTGGTCAGGTTATTGGCATTCACTGAGTGTTGGAATCTTAGGTTTCTTTAAATAAAGTCAAATCTTCTGCGGTTCTCAATACTCCCTAACTCTCTTAGTAAAATATAAAAACATCGAATTGACGCCTGTCATGAGGGCCTTAAAATATATTTTATTTCCACCATTAATTGCCAGTATCACAGTGACAGTTGTTGCGTGACAGTACTATGGCGCCTGGTGTGACCTCACGTGCGGCCTATGAATGGCTCCTGAACGCATGGAAGGTAACAGGAGACCCGTTTAACAATATGATATTCTGTTAGCGATACAAGTGGTACTGTGACGTACTATCGAGTGTATGATATCCAAGCCAGTTTGAAGTCTTTGACGCTTCAATTACCATGGATAGGACCTCTCGCTTTATCGGTATATCCGATTTTTATAACCCATCGACATACTGTAGAGAGGTCGATGTGGAAGCTGATGACATTTTTGATCTCGTTTATGGTTTTAGGCGAGTTTTACGAGATAAAATCTTTTGTCTGCCACCAAATTTTCTCATTGATGGCGATTCTTCGATTTTTATTTATTCATCCTCCGGGTACTGGTGCACCGGTATTTGTCTCGCTGTTGTTTTTGATTAGATTGTGTTTCTTTATACGTGTAGCATCGCCGTAGCGTCTCTAGTACACTCACCTTGATTAACTACTAACCTTGATGGTATTTCTGGGGTCTTTGACTCACTATATCTTTCTTTTATTTGGCATTCTCAAGACTAATACTGGGTTTTGCATTTAAAAATAGATTTGTTGTATTTATAATACAATTTGAAATCTATTAAATGTATAAATAAACGGCAAAAAACCAAGATAAATATTTTCTACAATTTTCTTCTAAAATTACTGAATATTAGACGAACGTTTCGCAGTTATTTTTATGCAGGGTTTAGTATTTAGCATTTGATTTCGTGCATTTACGATTGATTTTTTTTTAAATACTTCATCAAAATCAACAAAATATTAGTCTTATTCTCTCCCAAAATCCTCTTCATCTAGACATTGTTGGAAAAATTGTTCACAGTGATTATTTTAGTTTGTAAGATTTTCTTGTGTTACTCGTCCACAAACCTCCATCATTCTTGGTATGGGGTCGTTTGTTCCCTGTATTGTTCCATCTCTCCTGACGATCGACTTTTGTTAGGATAAACGTTCCTCACGGGAATTGAGAAATTGACTGTATACCGAAGCCATTTTATTTGGTATCGGTATGTGTAATAGAAGTCAGAGTCACTATGATGGAATTTAACATTATCTTTCACGATCGTAACACGTCCTTTCCTTCAAGAGTTGTGACCAATTTTTTGAGAAACTCTTTAAAAATAACTGGATTAACTCCTGCTGAAATAACGGCTTAGGCAATTATATTCCTTAATTTAAGTTCATGAATCATTGTGATATTCTGCACTCTATTTTAGAAGAACCGGATTGAATTTTTCCCGTTATTTATACTTTTAAAAGATTTCTGAAAAATCTATTTATTAATGCAAAAAATCTATTTTATATTCAAAACACGGTAGCGTACGTGTGAAATGATCAATATTTGAAATCGACATCGGATTGAAAACTTCGAACCTTGGTTTTGAATAGCATTTCAGTCGATTTTGAAACTCCAGGTTGTTTGCTTAAAACGAGAAACCCGGAAGTACCTGAATTGTTTTGCGCATGCTCGATTCGTTTGTAAAAATCATGGAGGTTGATTTATTATGAGAGACTGAATATAACAGCAATCCACGGCTAGAAAACCGTTAAGATTCCTTAATCAAGGATTTTTTTTGAAGAACAGCTATCCTACAAACATCGAATATTCTTTTCGACAATTCATGCCTGACCAATGCCATTGACGGCTTTGGCTGAACCATTGAATTAACGGACTTTCTGGACACACGCAACAGTCTGAGAAATTCTCTTTTGTTCACTTGTAAGTGCCTAATTAGCGGTGATTTCTTTTTACTAAAGTTATGGAAGCGATTATTTATATTATTCAGATTCTCGTTATAAAGCTGAATCAAATCAAAGGAAACTGTTTTAATGCTTAAATCTTGGATCTAAATCTTTCATATTGTAGCCATACTTCTCGAATCGTAAAAAAAGTTAAAATACGTTAAATGTTAATGCGTCGGAACTTTTGAACGGCGCTGCTGAAATTTATGAACGGGGGTGGTTTAACTTCTTGTTCCAGCAGTCAGTAGTAGTCTGGAGTATGATTATTTACTACGTCAATCAAAAATTTACTGACCATCTCTCTTTAATCATCAAAATACATGGTTTTAAAATATGCAATACAGTGGCTTTCACCTCAACGACGAACTAAAATGGTTCTTGAGATACGCTCGTTATGCGAAATACAATTCTACATATATTTTCAATGAATTATAATAATTCGTTGCACGATAAACAAAAAATTATTAATTTTAAAAAAATCAAAACAGAGTAATTTGGACGGGTTAAAAATTTGCCAAAACACTCATAAAAGCCAAATCGATCTTATGTATCTGAGGTAAGACGTTGATAAGGTAAAACAAGGGGAGGTTAAAATAGCAGCCATTATACACAATTTTTAGTCCAAAATGGCCGACTTTAGAATGATGACGTTCAAACGTTCCGACGTTAGATCTATAAATCAATTGATATTTATATACATTCTGCCTTTTATGGTTGTGAGAATGTTCACTCAGATTCAGGAGTGGAATATGTGATTTCTTTTATTGAAATTTGATTTTGCCCAATAGCAAAGAATCTTTCTAACATTTACTTTTTATAATAAATTCAATATCGGAACCTTTTAATGTTATCATGGGAAAGTCAGCCATTTTGGACGGGAAATGGTGTAATCAGAACTCTTTCTGTTTTTTTTCACATATAAAAAACATCCAATTCAAAATTTGGCGCCAATGCTGTGGAAAGACTGTGCCTTTGTTCTATTGCTCCCTTGTTGTTAGTGCCAGAACCAGCCTATTATTAAGTTCCAACATTAAAAGGTGTATATTTAGGCTAATCTTACCAGCAATGTGAGGGTAAAAATCAAGCGTGAGTCGAATTTCCATGTTAAATTTTAACCATCAGTAACCCCACACAATCTTCTTAAAAATAGAGAATCATTGAAATGGTTAAAAGCATCATATTGCTTCATCGAGTGCCCCCAAACTACGGCTGGCTGGGTGCAGGGTTTGATGAGAAATCTGATTTTAAAGGTTATGAACCAAAAATTTCATAAGGCGAGGTTCTAGTTCACAACGTTCACGTGAATTTATGAACTGGTTTTTACATTCAATAAGACCAATGTGGAAATCCCGAGCGACCATGTGAAAACTTAATTTGAGCCAAGTAGAAACTGAAAATGAACCATACGGACATTCATTTAGGGACACCCAGCTGAGGATGTGAGGACTAAATGGACTATTTTGACATGATTAAAATTATATTTGGTTAAAAAATTTAAAATGCTCACCTTAACAATCGATGAATGTAAAAGTTACTCGATTTTTAGCTCAGAACCCTGCTTTTCTAAATCTGTTGGCAAATCATGTGGTAAAATTAAAAATGAAAATATTTTTTTAAACCGAATACAAAAATTTTATTGGTACAATAGTCAAATTTGTTCTCGTAGCTTCATTTGAGTGGCCCATATTGAAAGTCCGTATGGTCCATATCCAGTTTCCATATGGCCCTTAACGAACGTAAAAACAGCAATGTCACCTATTATACCGTAGACCTCAATATATGGACCGAATACATGTAAATTTACTTCAAATAAAAAGATTTTGATTACTTTACTGTGATTACAAGATTTTTAGGTCAATTTAATCTTTTCGTTTTTTCCATTTAGTTTTGAGTCTTACAATTAGAAAATTATTTGACTGGATAAAAACCAATCCTTTGGGTTGTAAGAATTGGAAATTTTTTGTTAGTTATCATCCGTTAAATTTGGGGTTCTGTTTTGTTAAAAAACACTTTTTTACATGGAAAATAAATTTTACAATATTATTGCATATGGGCAGCTGCTGTAATTTTCTGGAAATTTTCACATATCGGATTTTTCGAGAATTGTAAACTCCCATAAATATAAGTTTACTTTAATTGGGGTTTTGAAACAAAAGAAAAATCTTTTGCTCAAATTATGAAAAAGGGACAAAAACTACTAAAATTTACCAAGCCCGAAAATTCACAAAATCTGCTAACCCCCAGTGACTGAACTTGCCTTTGGATGATTCAAGCCTGGATAAAAAATCTGCTGGCCCAATAGTCCAAATAAAACAAAACTCGGAAAAATTCCCCAAACAAAATTTCAGATGAGAGGTCGAAATTCTCATTACGGACAACAGCGCTTCAATCATTCATACTTATGCGGTTGCGCATTTAAAGAAAACATTAATTTTGTCATTTTGTAATTTCCCAAAAATCCTCTAAATATGACGTTTGAATTTCCCAAGAAAATTAGAGCAGCCCTCATATTATATAATCTTTAAAAAATTTTTCCATGTAAAAAAATGTGTGTTAACAAAACGCAACACTAAATTCAGCGGATGATGGCTTTTCTAAACATTTTCACTTAAATTATAATTTTAAAACTAAAGGGAAAAGACGAAGGGAAGAAATTGAACTTTCAAAAGACGAAACAGATCTCAAAACCCTGTATAATGTTGATATTCATTTCCTATAATTCAAAATTACCAAGTCTTTGTTTTAGACAACCTTAGACCAACGTCTGCACCTTAACTTATTTTTATTATTCCTCGTTTACGTTATTTTAAAACCATTCTAACATACCTACAGAGAGAATAAATTTTTTCCTCCATTTTTTGAGTGCCAAAAATACTGTTAAGATGCGTTATAAATACCGCAAAACCTGGTATCTTCCTCTCAAAGACACCGCAGATAGACAAGCGTGTATCGATGGGTAACACTTAGGGTGAGCAGGTCGGCTGATGAAATAAAACAGACATTTTTACCTAATTATAGTTTTGTTAGGAGTAGAAAAGTCTGTAAAAATCGGGTGCTGGTATCAGCGCCTGACAGATTTTCGAGCTCAGAAATGTTAAAAAATGGGAAAATATGTTTCATATTGAAGAGATGGACTTTTTCCCAAAATTTTTTACACTTTGTGATAAAGATAACTCAGTTATTATGCGCTAATTTCCGTTTTGCAACTTAGTTAGAACTTAGAGTAAGCCTCAAGTTGCTTGAGTGGAAATTAAATAGACTAGAGATCCTTGTGAAAAAAATTAAAATCACCGATCTTTTCCTTGATTAAATGTTTTATCCCTAAGATGTCTAAACTCTTGGATAAAATAAGTCATGCTGAAAAAATTATTAATTCACGTGGGTAAAACTTAATCTTCTATTTCGATCCCCATGACCGCAGTTTTGTCATGACTTTGAAAATGCGCTCAACATCTGCATTGGAGACTGGATCGATACCATCGAAGTTTCATATGATTATGCGCAGACTCCTTCTAAGTAAGTTAAGATCAAGCATCAACTGTTTCCTGTGTCATTCAACTTAGTAATATGAGGTTAGTGCAGAATATAGTATCGAAGACATAGGAGCCACACAGATTGTATGGTTTCTCTTTTTTTTTAACTGGACACCTCTCAACCCTAGTCAAACCACGCTTGGATTGCAAAAACGTGTGGCGGGGTGTGCGGGCAGAGTATCCGTTTTCCTTAAACACGACCCCTACTTTTTAATGGAGGGATAGATCATGGTGTATGGCACTGAACGAATTACCAGTTGATACCATTTGTAATTCAATTTCGCCATAAATCGGTAGTTACAAAATAGTGAAATTTCAACTTCTTCACTAAAATATGAATTGATTAAACTTTGAAAATATACAATTTTTATAGAGTTTATAGATTTCATACATTTGAAGAGAACTTGAAATTATATTTTTGCCGCCGTATTCACCCACAATCAATCCTATTGTGATACTGCTTTCAAAATGGTTACAAGTTATCAGCACGGCACCTCCTGCATCCAGCTAGGCTGATTTATTGACCAATATAAACATCGTTTTAAGCCGTATTACGGAGGAAGACTGTCAAGTATGAATAAGGGAGGCTATCGGATGTTCATCAAAGTCGCTCAAAAAATTGAATTTTACCAATATTTTTCTTAAACTTACATCTTTTCACGTTTTATTGTTTTTACATTTTATTGAAGTTTAAATTTCGCTATTTTGTGTCAACCGGATTATGGCGAAATTGAACTGCCTCATTGGCTAAATTGAATTACAAATGGTATACATACGGTATGGGCCGTGTGAAAAATTAATGTGGACCACCCAAATGAGCTTGTGAAAACGAACTGGTCTAATATACCACTAAGCCCGGCACATTTTGTAATACAGGGTTTTTAGTTCACATTATTATTGTTGCGATTCAATTTCATGGAGGAAAATTTAAGAAAAAATCTGATTGAAAAAAATAAGAAAGACTGTTTAGTTTTCTATAATTTAGTTGTTTAAGGAGTCTCGCACTATTTTTCATTTTTTGGTACTTACTATAAGTATATATACGATTCCTGGATGATCTGACAGCGCTAGTGGTCCGACTGGGTTACGACTGGCTGAGCGTCTGTTAGTCGTTGGTTCTACACTGGCTGGACTCACCATTTACGCTACACTGACCATCGCAGTCTTATCATGATTTTATGAAATTGAAAAAAGAGTAAACACAAACGGTGGTAAAACAGTTATACTTAGAGTACCAGGCCATACCATCTCTTTCTGTTTTGGGCGCGATGAACAGGTGCTGTGTAATGTACAAAAAGAAAACCAACTCACCCTTTAAGGGAGAATTTTTTCTGGGATACATAGATAAAAACAATCTGGCTAATACTCTGAGCGTTGGCATCGGGGACAAAGTTGATTTCGGAAAGTTTTAAACAATTTTGAACCGCTTTACTAGGAAAGGTATTGACATATTTTATTCACCACCCTATTAGCTCTTATTGAATCATATGGAGGAGGTGTTTTCAAGGTGTAAGGGGTACGTAAAAAGTCATATATCCGAAAATGAGTCAGTTTTTTTTTACTTCATGACGGATGGGCTAGCAGCCATAACACGAGAAGATTGACATGGTTAGTATCGACACATGAAGGCATATGTTAGAAAGTTTCTAAACGAACGAAATTAAAGAAAATTTGGTAATATTCTTGATTTATTTTAGATTTTGTTTTTGGTTAAATTTTTCATCTACCAAATTGAATTGCAAAAATATCAAAATTAACTAAAACCCCGTAAAAATTTGTTATTAGATGTTACATTAAAGGTTTCCTTAAAGTTGCAAAGATAGGTTATACTCAAACAGATAAAATAATTTTTCGTTCTTAGAGTTTTTCTAAAATGCTTTTTATAAATTCGTGAACAAAAATAGTTTTATTAGTGCCATTAGAGGCCATTTTATTCTCGAGGTCTCAATTGGGTGACCCATATTCATGTTCGACATGGCCCATCTAGATCTACACGTATCCCTTATTGAATGTTACAAGCCGTTACGTATTTTCATGAGGTTTGAAATCAAACGTCTTACCTAATGCGTTATGTCTGATACCGGGTTTTGCATTATAAGTAGATTTTTCAAAATACAATTCAGAAATCTTTTAAACGTATAAATACAGGAAAAAAACAATAATTTGCCCGGTTTTGTATTAAAAAACGGATTTTTCAAACTGAATTGATCTGTACAATTCCGGGAACTTATCAACAGGTTCCAGATGAGTTACGGCGAGTTGTGATAAAATTGGTGATAGAGGAAGGGAAATCTTACTTAGAAGCATCCAATATTTTGCACATAAAAATTCCTACCATAAACCGAATTGTTAAAATATATAGGGACAACAACACGGCGGTATCTGGCAAGAAAGGCGGACATAAGCCAGCGAGTTTAAATGAAGAAATGAAACGAAAGCTGGTGGAAACTATCAACGATGATATTACAATTCGTATCGATGGCATAATCGAAAAGTTACATCTGTCGGTCCACACCACCACAGTATGGAGGTGGTTACAAAAATAACGACACATGGGAACTAACGCGGCTGATCTCAATGAAACGAAACGATCCAGGCGTCCAACTCGAACGAAAGAACTGTTGCGAGTTGTACTAGACAATAAAATCCACTCAGGAGATACGGTAATATTATTTATCTGAATGAAAGTCCATTTAATCTTCACATGATCCAGACCCATGCATGGGGGAAAAAGGGAAAAAAACAATCCCGTTCTCCCAAAAAACAAAGGTCAGAACATCACAATGACTATTGCACTAAATTGCAGGAATATAATGTGCAGAAGCCGTTATATCAACAGGAGTTGATTCAGTTATTTTTAAAGAATTTGTCACAAAATTTGTAACAATTCTTTGAAGGGAGGGACAATTCATGACCCTGATGGATAACGTTCGATTCCATCACAGTGACCCTGTCTTCCATGACACGTGCTCATATCAAATAAAATGGCTTCCGATATATAGTCAATTTCTCAATCCATATGAGGAATGTTTTTCCTAACCTCTCTATCGTCAGGAGAGATGGAACACTACAGGGAACTAACAACCTCATACCAAGAATGATTGGTGCTTGTGGACGAGTAACACAAAAAATCTTACAAACTACATCAATCATTGTGAAAAATTTCTTCCAAAATGTCTAAATGAAGAGGATATTGAGAGAGAATAAGACTTATTAATAGTTTGCTGATTTTGATGAAGTATTTAAAAAAAAATCTCTAAAGAATGCACCAAATCAAATTTAAAATACTAAACCTAACGTAAAAATAACTGCGAAACATTATCCTAGTATTCCGAAAATCAATGTTACAATAATATAAGTAATAATTTTTATTTTTTGACATTTATTTATACATTTTAAAGATTTTTGAATTTTATTCTAAAAAATGTATTTTGGAATGCAAAACCAAATACCATCTGTATGACTTATTCACTGAAAAGTGTGGTCTGCACGAAAATCGCGAACCCCACTCGGTCTCCACAAACATTTGTGCAACATGTATAAAGCCATATTTTACGATTTGTTTTAAGTCGGCATAAAAATGCGCAACGTGCTTCTTGAATCATTATCGAAATGAGAGCTCGTACTCTAAAAAGCCATATAGAGAGTGAACGATCGTGATATGTCTCTGACAGATGTTGTTTTCGAGATAAAATACTGGTCATGCGCCTTATCATTTCTGCCGCAATCCTCAGTTAAGAAGCGCGTTAAATGTAATCAGCTTGTTACTAAACATGAAATAGAATTGAGTCCAGAAAATTTTATCGTATTTGCTGGAGTACGACTCTATATCAAAATAAATCGGAACTTCCACATATTTTCAAATATCTCAAGGTGGAATTACAGCAATAATTAACGCTGTTTGGAAAGTAAAATCACGAATTCCTAGTTTTGATCGGCCAAGATGGCACGATTTAGAAGGTATAAGATCCACTGGATGTAGGGACGAGACTTCGTTGACAGGTGGGGTTTAGGATTTACAGCTATGCCCACAAGATGAACGTTCGACCAGCCAAAACGTTAATAGTATTCATTAACGAGTATACGTCGAAAATGAAATTATCTGAGATTGAGTGTTGTATTTATTGACTAGTGATCTTCCACTGTTCACGTTTCAAATCCACACTTGAACCAAACGATGCTTATACTTTCTACCTACCAAATTATGAGATCAGTAGCGAGAAAATAGCCCATATTATCGGCTATATACGATTGGCACTCCACTTAAAGGCGATTACATTTTCATAAACTGGTTGGGTTTCCAAGTGTACAAA
Organism: Thelohanellus kitauei; assembly: GCA_000827895.1. Lineage (NCBI taxonomy): Eukaryota > Metazoa > Cnidaria > Myxozoa > Bivalvulida > Myxobolidae > Thelohanellus > Thelohanellus kitauei. The sequence continues at coordinate 74,736 of JWZT01003431.1, forward strand.
TCAAATTCTGATCGCTCATGATGTCGATAAGATTCTGTTTATAAGTTAGGATACTAACTAAAAGAGTTCAGCCTATATGCATATCCCAAAATAACTACAATTAATACCATTTGGAGAAATCTTCTAATGGAGGTTTCGTCAAAACAGTTATATTTGAAAATACCATGTCCAACTGGTACAAACAAGATTATCAAGCATATCCGAAGCATCCGGAAGTTTTCCACTTCAAACCTTGCCATACGCATTTTCACATTCAAATTATTATAGTCATCACAATCAGGAAAAGGTTCAACAAAATAACAAGTTTAAAATATTTATCATTTGTGCTGACTTTTCGAATTCCAGCCATCAAGATGAGACGTAAATTTTAAAAATGTCTAAACTTCAAGTTCTAACTATGGATATCAATTTCCGAAAGGGCTCGCTGTTATTGATTGCTTAATGGACTTTTTCAGGCGACTGAATACCAATGAAGTTAACTATTCATTATTTGCCACTTTCCTCTCCATGATATATCAATTATCCCTATATTTGTTGTTTGTACGATGTGTCATTTTCCAAAACAATATAGTTGTAAAGGTCATTCGTGGTTTAATTAAATTCGAGCTAAGATGTTTAAATACTTCGATTTAGTTAACTCAACCAGCCTTGAGTAAAAATCCATCTTGTACTTTGGGCAAGCATTGAAAAAGGGAAATCTGTATGATTATACGATTTGGTTCTCATTACCCCGCTTTGAATCAGGTTCCTAGCAGGTCTAGTTTTCGATTCTCTGCATTTTTTCCTCTTAGCTGCAAAGGCCAATTTTGTTGAAAAGCCAATGTCTTCTTAGAGGTTCGATGTCGACTTAATTCCCGGTTTTTCTTTATCGTCACATTCGATCCGTCTACCACTTTAAATCGCTTGGAGGCTGAAAATAAGTTATTTGTTTTTCATACTTTTCGAAACCAGCTATTCCAGCCTATAAATGACGACGTTTAGTGGCTAGTGTTCAACCATGTGGTTATTGATCAAGATTTTCAAATAGCGATCAGGGATAGTAAAATATAATGTCGACAACAAATTCGAAAGGGTTCATTGCTGGTATTTCCATCAACTGAACATTTTATAATCTTAGCATTTTCGAATGGTATGGGGTTTTGCATCAGACAAAGACTTTCGAAATCCCCTTAGCTTTGGTTTTAGAGAGTCTTAGGACTCGAGGGCATGCTATCATGGTATATGGTAAACTATGTTTACAGAAAACACAGTATTCTTTTAAACGGTCATGTATGGGTTTAACTTCTTCTGTGATGCAAGTGGTCGGATCAACGATAGTGTTTTCTTGGAAATACTCATGGCTTTAGATTTACCGAAAAGCCGGAGACCAAGGAGCAGGCTTTATAAGAAAACACGTTTTTAAAACGTGTGACATTTCAGTTCTGGAATCTGACAACAACCTGGATTCTGATTTGATAAAGTTTATCCACCTTTGGTCAAGTTTTGGAATATCTCAGGCACAGTTTGATATATATCCTTATGAAAATGTGCTCAATTTATTTATCGAATCGGCAGATGAATCAAGGAATTTTAGAATGGGTCTCGAAAGGTTTGGTATTTAAGTGTGGGAACTGGTGGTGACAATAACAATCTAACCCTGTCTCAAAATCAATTTAAATTGAGTGGGAATACTAATTGTTATAGAGGTCGGCTAAATGCTTTACAATTCTTTGGTTGATTAATAGTGAAAGCTATAGGATGAAATCTAGATGTTCCTCTGTCCATCACTGAAAACGCGGAGTCGAAGAATGATAGGAATCTTAGAACATAAACGTCTTAATATTTTGATTCATTTTAAATCTATTTTTGAGGGAAAAGGGCAGTTATTTAAATTTGTCCAACACAACAGGTTATTGTTCCTCGTTTGAATTTTAAACGGAGAGCAATTTTTTCGAAACGGGCTTGGACGTTTGGTTTTGTCAATCGTTGATTCTACAACAACGATATTGTGTGAGTTTAGTTCAGGGTGCATTTTTAAGCTAACAACCATATATTCGATCGATGAACTCACCATAAACCCAAATAAAATCTTTACAAGATATTGGGTGGACCTGCCTACAATATGTACAATTAGAACAAAATGTGTTTGTTAAGCTGTGATGCCGATACAAAAACCGGAATCAAATTTCGGGTTCTCCGGCCTGAGATAGTGTTGTTTTTTTACACGTAAAGCCATGTAAGTGGGATTTTTTGAAGTCTTTTAACTTGAAGTGAGATAAACTGGGGGAAACGGCTCCGAAATGCTTTTTGAGTGCCGCGTTAGTGTGTAAACTGTCATCACTAAGATTCTTGCAATTGTGTTGCATAATATTCGTAGTTAGGCAGTAGATCTGAGCGAATACACTCTTGTTTGTTATAGCGTGGAAGTATAATGATTTAATGTTGAAGGAGTTGGTTGAATTTACCAACTGTTTTGCTGAAAAAAACATTAACTTCGTTCCAGACCAGCTCATCTTGAAAGTAGAAGTTATCAAGGAAACCACAGAGGTGATGCTCAGAGTGCACATAAAAACTACTACCCCACAAAAATGAATGTAAACCGGAATAAATTTGTACCTAGTTAATTGTTAAAATATGGACCGGAAAATGAACAATTTTCTCCAATTTTGATTCAGATTATCGACATCCCTTTGATGTTTGTATTAAATCACGTTATTGAGTTCACTCGTGCTGATGAGAACGGACACATCAAGCCTATTTTGGATGCTTCGGTATTGCTAGATATTGTACTTATTTGAATAAAAATGGTGAAGAAAAGAAATTCCTAAATAAGCAACTAAACTGAGCTTTTATATACAATTAATCCGCGGGATACTCAGAACTCTCGTTGGGAATTTTACCAGCACTAAAGGAAAACGAACACTATCACTTAAAACTTTTTGTATGGTTGACTAGACCTATGGTACTTGATTTTTTTTTTGAAGCTCTTCACCCTTATATGATGTCGATTTAAAACAGTATCCGAAATGCGCGTTTTTCAAAATCTAACTGCTGGTACCTGATCCCGAGTTTTCTTCTGATGACCCAGCTCCTCCCAATCCAACCAAATCAGATTTTTAATTTTTCAATTTATGCAACAAATATTAACTGATCAGAATAGGTTCAAATATTTACATTCACAGAAACTATAATGTAAGAGCGTTACGAAATTTAAGCTTTTAAAGTTAAGATGGTTATATTTAATGAAAAATAAAGAGTTGGGGCATCTACTTAGCGTATTCAATCAAAGGGTTTTGATGAGACAGGTTTGACTTGAATTAAGTTCCAAATGTTTGATACGACACCTGTTATCTTGGAAAATAACCTTCAAAATCTGCAACTACCCAAAAAGCAACCGGCTTACAGGGTATTAGGTTTAAATTAGCGTTTGTCAAGTCCAATTTGGTTTTTGTTTGATCCTATTTGGTTTTTGCCTAGTTAAATTTGTTTTTTCGTCAGCAAAGTTGGACTGGAAAAACGCTAATTTGGGCCGAAGACCCTGTATGATTTTCGAAATACACGTCGATCAAATATCAATGTAGCAAATATACCTGGTTTTACTTTTAATCACCTTGAATATGTTACCGAAATAACTGCTTTCAATTGTGTTGTTTCGATTGTTTCAAAGCACTATGTGGAACAAGGTCCCAAATCCAAACTGTTTTTTGTTGCTAAGCAACCCACAAAATTCTTTGGAACCTGCAAAAAGGCTTTGAATTGGAACATTAGTTATACGCAATATGAACCTGCTAGTTCTAACGCTTGATTAAATCTGAGTTAATTTCAAGTGTATCATAACATGGTCAGAAATGCACGGATCAATCAGTATTAAGGTAATTTGCCTCATTACTCCCAATAACTTTGAGCTATCGAGCAACATAATTCAACTGTTCAATCTATTAGTGAGCTTATTTCTCCCGATATATCATGCAATAATCTTAGGCCTCTTGTTGAACAGTTGTTTACCACTGGACTTAACCTTTTACTGAATTACTCCCAGGATCTTGCCACATTTCTTTCATGAGTGTGTGTCATATTCGGCATGGTTTCGAGCATTCTATCGACATATATCAAAACTAGGTCGGCAAGCTGGGAATATTTATCCCAAATGATATAGTAACAACAATATGATTTTAAAGGGAAACGTTTTGAGGCCACTTCTGTCCAAATGGCACTAACATCCACGATGATGATGAGTGCAAAAACACTTCAATTTAACATTCCCCATCAGTGTAACCCATTAAAGTTTTTCATTTTTATTCTTCATGCCATACTCAATCATAGGTTGACAAATGTGGTTTCATTAGTAAGATAATCATTATATTTTCTGGTGATTCAATAGACAAGTGCCCCGTAGTTGATGTTTTTTATTAGGCCACGGTTTAATGATGTAGATGTCAGAAAGACAAAGACCCAGTCAACCGTCAATATTTGATTAAAAAATTTCCCATCATGAGATCTTCACTAGAAATGTTTTAGGCGCCGTTCTACAACAGATTGTCTCGAGTAGTTTTAGGATTGGAGCAATTGTCAAATTTTCTTCAGTTCACGATAAGGAAACCCCGCTAGATCACTTTATCGATTAGTAACTCGTCTAAATTCCTGAAACTTTTACGCGTGTTACGATTGCCATCTTGGCGTTAAAAGTCAGAGGTAATTGGCCTAAGAAAAAACACCGAAAAGCATGGCCCGTGTCTGGTAACGCGCTTTTAGATGAAAGAAATACTTCAAATTAAGGAAGCATTATTGTTATGCATTTCTGCGATGATATTATCAAGTAAGCGGTGGGTAAGTAGCTTGGGAGGTGGTGTAGCCTACATCTGGGCGACGAGTACTTGTTTTTGAGATAACGTAGAGAACAGCAGAAACCGTGTAAGCATTGATTCTGTCGAGATTTTACAGATATTGCATATAATATGGGTTTGGCAAAATAATTGCCTTCTATTCCATATTCATTCATAACCAAACCACAAATTATCCTGAAAGACTTTTGGAGGCCCATACAGGTTGCAATATTATTCCATTAAGGGCACTTGGAACCTGTCTCAGATGACAATTTCGACAATAAACGAACTAAAGATAAATTTGGTGCCATCATGATAAACCGTTCCGACTATTTCTATGCGGAGTTAGTATAGGGGGTTCGAAAAACACGTGAAAAGCGTTTGAGAGGTCTAGAATAAATATATTTTAATGCAGAGCTGATTTTAAAATAATAGAATCCAGAAGTTGTGAATTTTAATAAAAGCTCTCATCATAGATAGTATCTGTAACATAAACGGCTTGGGGAACATTATTCAAATTAGATTTTTCTCTGCTTCATAAATGGTTCAAACATTTGGAAGTTGAAATGTACTTTTAGGTGAGGAATAAAAAAGTTTAACAAGTTTTAAATATATTTGATTAGAACGTTAGTATATGCGGAAAATAATCCTTTCATATAAAATGGCCTGATACAACCACCTGTTACAAGGAATTGTATAGGGATAAAACGAGGTATAAATTTCAGTTTTTTTTTGACATATGTATCAAGACAGAATCGTTTCCGGTAGTATCGTTGATTATAACCATGTTCTTATTGGGTCAAGGTTAACCAGAATTTTATTTATAGCCCGGAAAGATCAACCAGTTGATAAAGAGGTCATTTCCAGAAGTTATAAGTGCGGCGTACACGACCAGTAATACGGTGTATTTTCGCGCTGTTGACCTCCTAGTTATGTGGTAGGTGTAACCCATCACCTGGTTCAAGGATGGATTTAAGACGTGGATGATGGAAGACCACTAATCAATAAATACAACACTCCACCTCAGAAAAATTTCATTTTCAACGTATTCTACTATATGATAACATCTCACGTCGTCGGCTGTTCGAATTTCATCTAGTGAACATAGCCATTAACCAAAACCAAATTCTGTCAATGAAGTCGCGTTCCTACATTCAGCGAATCCCACGCCTACTAAATCATGCTATCTTTAGTGATTAAAATCAAGGATTCCGGCTTTTAATCTTATGGCCGTGGTAATATTGCTGTCTCCACTCTGAGACCCACGACATTAAAAACGTTGAATAGTGCAGTCAACTCCGGTTAGGCGAACAGCCTCAGGACCGGGAAAAAACGTGCACTTAACCGGGGTGTACAGATCTCCTGAGTAAATATACAGAACCACATAGAAACGGGACAAAAAATTTGGGTGCACTTAACCGGAGTTGACTGTACTTTATGTTCCGTTAAGAATTTTTCAGCTTGTAATCACTTGTCTTTGTCGAGTAACATATAATACATTTTACGCGCTTCTCAACAGCGTTTTAAGTTGTGAAATGGGTAAGAGGCATGACCAGTATATGGATTCGAATAAAATTATGGACATCGTGATATATATTAGTGATATTCCCATTGCTGTGTTGGTTTTTTATTCTCAATTCTGTAAAAACCAAAAATATTTGTGGTGGTCTTTAAAACCAACAAAGATTCGTTAAAATGTATCGTATATCCTCCAAAAAGAGTAGCCGGAGGGGGAGTTGGGTTTATCTCATTTACCATGGATTCATGAGAATTAACCATCTGGATTTGATCAGTTAACACGTTTATAAATGAATTCGATCTTCATGGTCAGACGTTGATCGTTCCCTATCATAAACCGTGATTTGTTCCAACAGTCCAAGTAATGGTTGAGTTTAGGTAAACTGCTAACGCAAAAACCAATAATTGTTCAATTCTAATCATAGGACTCAAGTTTATTTGAACCTTAAGAACACCTAAGATAAATAAAATTCAGTTTGTTGTTTTAATCGATAGTTTTTGACTCAAAAAAATGGACACTTGCAACACATGTTTTATTGTACATGAGAATTTGAACCCATCGACCGCAAACAACTGGACAAATTTGAAAAAGAAACGATAGCTACCGACCTTTATGATGGGTACAATGGACCAGTCTTGATCTCAATAACTTTGATCAACATTCGGATTTTCAGTCATTGAATCATTTTTATTGTAAAAACCATTCATCTTCATAAGTATTTGGACAGATTTCATAGCTTGCGTAACTATGGTTTAACCAAAGGACATCGCACAAGCGGAAAAATTCAATAAAACATGATATGTAAAAATTTTGGTGTACTTAGATTGAAAACACTTTCTAGGACCTTTACTGGGAAATTAGAGTCGATTCCATGCCTATAAAAATTGCGAAATAATAAACTAGCTGCAATCTGCATCCTCTAATTAATATGAACACGGCAATAAATAACTTTTCCGTCTAACCAACCAGCATTTATTGAGAGGGATTTGACCAATGGTAAAAGCAAAGTTCTTTGATCGTATGGGAGATATAGCGCTTTCTTCTCTGCGGAAATGTACTGTACCGATCGTTCACTCACTTTGTGAAAAAACCTATCAAACTGGGTTTCAAGCCACTACTTCACAATCTTATTCGAAGATACACGCATAATCAAATATGGACGTATATAGTTTGGTTGGACTGAGCGGGTATATGAACTCAACCCAAGTTACCACGATCGTTTTTTAGAAACTCAGACGGACAAAATGTGCATGTCTTTAATCTGGACGTCGTTACAGTATACTTAGACCCACAGCCAAGAGGATTGTTATCTGATACTTCCACTGAGATATCAATCAGGCAAGGATGGGAAAGATGCTATTTTTTACTGAAAACGTGTGCCTAAACGAAAAAATGTAGGCTTCAGCATTGAAACAAGTCTGAATACGGATTAAGGAACCAATTTTATCAGATTACAGATTTGGTCTCGAGAATGTATGATAAAAGCAGAAATTTGGATCAAAATGACTAATAAAGCGATAAAGTTCGTAACATATCTTGCGGTAAGGTAATTATTAAAGTGGATATCGATCCATAGGTCCTGGTCCCTAGAATTAAGATAAAAATACTTGTCTTTGGTGGATCCTGAAATATTGAGAAAATTTGTAGGCTAATACGACCCCAGTGAGTACACTCATAACACCGGCAGCCTTATGGCTCGCATGTTTATCTTCTGAACTGAACGACAACGACAGCCCGATTATGATGGTGACCAGAACTCCAAGGCCATAAAAAGCAATGATCACGTACAATTCCCGTAGGAACGCTGGTAATTGTTGGTAACTATCGAAATAGATTAATGAGAATGTGACCAAAGATCCAGCGAACACCAAGAAAAGAACGAAACTTTGGAACTTAAGCGTCCCAGTAGGATCAGCGGCACTTGCAGAAACTATGAAGGCCAGGAGCGAGAGCAGCGTTTGTACTAATAGATGAATGCCTCCAAAAGTCCCAAAAACGAGTTCTCTAAGAGTCAGTCTTTGATCGTCTCCAGCTTCAGACATTATCAACGGGCAAGCAGATTACGATATGAAGTTTTTGGTCATGCTCAGAAGGTTTGCTTGAATTAGGGCGTAAAGAATCAAAGAACGTCGGTTCCTTTTTTAATGGTTCATTGTTCCGCGCCTCGAAGATCTACGGAGTCAGAAACATGTATTTCGAACGTTTTCGACCTGTTTCGTTCTGTTCATTAGGATAGCTCGGATCAGAAACGGCTATAAACATTTTTACCATTAATAATCGTTATATGTGTTAATTTTTGTAAAAAACTGCATGATCAGAGAAAATGACTCTGATTCCACGTGCTACCCGTAATGGCTAGCACCATCGTTTATGTGAAATTTCGCGTGTTTATCGTCTAAATAATTATTCTTTACTAACCCTGTGGCCAGCTCAGATGTTGCATCGTAATTTACGTATTTTAACTTCATATCATACCAATTCAACGGTTTCAACAGCCTTTCAGTTTTTTTGAATATCGGAAACTTTTACGATTATTAATTGCAGAACATTGTGTTGGTTTGTCGATCGATCACCGAGATACTCGACACGCAATTTTCTACACTTATTTAATATATGGTAATTTTAGGTTCTTTCCTTTGCACCGGTTGGTGCATTGATATATACACTTTATAAAATTTAATAAATTAACAATTAAATAAATGCATCTCTTTTAGATGTTCTCCTTTTCGACGTTTTTAGACACGTGCGCACACAGCGCATATGATTCTAACTTTATTCGAGTAGGACAGAAAAATTTCGAGAACGAAGAAGCCTAAGATAATTATTTAACAAATAATGACACCTTTACTACTCCCTAAAGTTGTCTTGGTTGCACTGGTACCAAAATTAGTAAAAATGCACCCTATATGGCCTTTCTCAAAGAAAGAATGCGGAAAAGAAGGGTAAATGTTGAGTTTAACCATATTCAGTCTTAGCCAACATGGAACTAATCAGGGATTCATTTACTCTTTTTGGCTCTGATATAAAACATACACAGCTATGTACTATAACCGGGTTTTCAGCTATGACTATCACCAATTTATGAAGTATTTAAGAAAATGGTGCCCGAAGCCCTTGATTTGGAAGATTCTAAAATCATTGGATCACGTGCTGTGGTCGAAATAGACGAGTCCCAACTTGGAAAAAGGAAATACCCAGAAGTCACCCAGTAAGCCATGCCTGGCTATTTGGAGTAATGGAACGCACACCTGAGCGAGGTGTATTCTTTTTTGAAGTGCCAGAAAAACTGTTGAAACTCTTCTAAGTATTATAACAGCCCGCGTATTCCCTGAATCCCAAATAATTGCAGATTTTTTTCTTAGCTATTCTCAATTACCAACGGTTTATGATCACCATACAGTAAAATATCATTAGAATTTCCTGGGTCATTTGACAGGCCTTCCATACCTATAGAGTTGAGAGAACTTTGAACGTTCTTAAGATGAAAACAGCACCATGAAATCGAACGAACGCTATCGATGAATCTTGGAAGATCATTGAAAATAATCGAGACGAGTTCTTGGGAGAATTTATATGCGGATGATAAAGTTATCAAAACCCCTGTCTCGGGGTTTTTCAGACTCGAAAAGACGTATAATATATATTAGTTATGGTTGATTTTATATTCACACAGCCAAAGAGCTTGAGTTAATTTTTTAGTATGTTAAATGCGCCTGTTCCACAAGACATGTAAAGGGGGAACATTCATAAATTCAACCAAATAAATTGTTATTCTCTTTAGATGTCTCTTCTTTGATGTTTTGAGGGAAAAATTTTAAACAACAAACCTCATCATTAAAGATGGCTGAGGTTTACCAAGGCATATCAGCAAGAACAGAGTTTTCAGCTCTAGTTCGTCCTTCGGAAGTTGAATTTCGTCTTTTCGTTTTTTTCACGAAGTTTTTAGTTAGACAATTATTATTTCACTTTTAGTGGATAAACCCCGAGCTTTTGGGTTGGGAAAATTGGAAATAATTAGCAAGCCACCATCCGTTGAATTTGGTGTTGCGTTTTCTTAACACATTTTTTGTCATGGAAAATAAATTTGACTAAATTATAGCATATGGAGGCTGTTGTAATTTTCGGGAAATTTTAGATATCCAATTTGTTGGCTTCAGAAATTACAACATTTAGATTTCTTGAATGCCTAACACTACTTCAGAATGATGTATGTGCTGTTGTTCGTAATGAGAATTTCTACCTCCTTACTTTTCAAATTTATCCAGCCCAAAAAACTGGTTTTATCGAGTTAAAATGAAGGTTTATTTGTTCTAACTAAAAACTAAATGACTAAATCGAAGTTTCAAAAGAAAAAATAGACCTAAAAACTCTGCACTAGTTGTTATGAATTCCGTAATCCTCTCAGCCATCCTTAGTGATGTGGTTTTTTCTTAAAAATAAGTTTTTCCTCAAAACGTGAAAGAAGAAACTATAGGAAGAAAATAAAAATTTAGTTTATTAATTTTTACAAAGTGCATTTTTAAATGCAAAAACCTACACAATGTCAATTTTTTAATCAGTGGAAGAGTATGTAGATTTATTTCACTGGTTAGGGAGGGGGTAGTAGGTGGCTGAATACGATGATACTGACATCCAATATGGGAGTCCATCTGTTTGCCAAAGAAAATCCTCTTAAATCTGAAACGATTTAAAATATTCTACTTACTGTATCACATGTTGGATCTGATTAGAAAGTGATTATAGCAGTGTTTATCAGACCGCGTGCAGTGGCATATCCGTGCTCTTCGAAAAATTCCCAGATGTGCCGTGGAAAAATTTCATAAAGATAAATGAATATTTTTGTCTTGTCTGTCATTTGGGGTGGGACAGATAAAATCATTAAGGGTGCAGCTAAAATTTCATTTCTAGGGTGCCTCAAGCCGAAAAAGTTTGAGAACCATTGAACTAATGGGTAGTTTTTTAAGGCAGAGTATCTTGAATTTCATGGAACATCCATATATCTCACAGTCGACTCGTTCATGAAAAATTGTGTATCATTTGGTATTTCCTGACTCGGTCTGACTACTTTCCAGGACTGCTCTTCAGCTGTCCGCTCTACCTGTCAACCATGGAGATCTCAAAGATTCCAGTTTTCATCTAAATTTCTAAATCTTCCATAAATCGAAGTAGTAAATTTTCCTAAAGATTTTTCTCTGGGCTTTCGGTTATTTACATTTTTCTGTCAAAACCTATGATAATATACATACGAGCGACTCAGGGAGGTCAGGTAAAAATAAAGGGGTCTTAGTGTCAACTTCATGTCCAAGGGTCTCGATTGCAGGTTTAATATTGACGCAGCTCTTGATACACGAAGGTTTTCCAATATACAGCTAACCCTATCTAATTTTCCCCGATCTATTTTAAGCTAAAATCGATTTTCCTTGAACTTTGACTGTGATTTAAATTTCTTAATTTTAGTTTTCATCTCACTTGTCATGCGCGAAACCATAATATTAAAAAAATCAAACACTAACCTTAGACTGAAAATAAAACTAAAGAAATCGTGGAGTATCTTGTATTGAATCCATCAAAAACCTTCACAATATTTATGTCCTTTATAAATGAGGTTATAAAACAATATATCAGGTAAATCGGTGTTTCTATCAAAAGGCATCCTTAAATTTAAGAGAGCTCACCCAAATAGATCCAAACAGATAAAGGTATACCCTTAAAATGAGCATGAAGAATTAAATGAAAAAACCCTAAAAGGCTCAAGGTAATAGAATCTTGCAACACATCCAATCTCATAAAACTGATACATTTCCTTGCAATTGATTTCGACTTTTGACAGAAATGCAGTTTTTTCGAGATAATTAATTAAATTTAAAAAAATAAGTTGAATTATGATAATTAAAAAGAGTTGGTGATATTCTATTATATACATGGAAATGTAAAACTCCATGTGATTGAAGAAGTTTACTATATTGTTAAGGATAACCAAATCCATCTTTGCTCTGATTGGGTGCACTATCTCTCTTTCATTTTCTGTGCGAGATGATTTGAAATGACATGCTTTAAAAGTTGGGATATAGGACCAGAATGTATTTAGCGTACCATAAAACTATTTCTTCAAGTGTTTTTTCTTCCTGAATCCGAAGGAAAATATATTCAATCAATTGAAATGTCACTTCGTATCCTGTAGCCCAGAAAATGAATCAGAGCTATTGGGCTCAATCAATGCAGTAATGGAATCGATTATCCCCAACAATTGAGTAAACTTCTACAATCACATGTAATCCTACATTTCCAGGTGTACAACATAAGAACATCACCGACTCATTTTAATTTACCAAATTCAACGTTTTTTATTTAAAATTTAATTAGTGATATAGAAAAAATATTGTTTCTGCCCAACTTCGAAATCAATTGCAAGACGCTGGAGAAGACAACACTAGCACTCCGAAAAATTCCAAATACAAGTCAAGTTGACTTGACCAATAGAAGATAATTTGTCGGTGGCTTCTGAAGCTGCATGTTTGGGATTCAAAAATGTAGTGCCGACAAATGAGTTTTGAGACAATTTTCAAATTTATAAATTATTCAGTTTAAACTCAAAGGTCATAAAAATGAGTATATACATCGACTTAAGTTATATGAAACGCTGATTAATGGTCAAAAGGAACTGGAATCTAATGTTCAGGTATATGCAATAACTACATGATTTTAACTACATTTAACAACAATTTTTTGTAAACACTGTCTATTTTTCTGTCTTTCCAAATTATTTCCTCATGTTTTCGAAAAATTAGACAGGTTGACTGTATATAGTAATTTCTTTTTTTTAGCGAAATTCTCATATATCGTAAAAGCAAAGTGATTCTTGTATGCAAACAAATTCCGGGGTTTACCTGCCGGGTTTTGCTTCCAATATCCTGAACCATGAAAGTGAATGCCAGTGATATTTTTGAAAATATTATTTTGGACGGCCAATTCTTAAGGATAGATTATAATCATTTAAAGGATGTCAAGACACCGTTTACCACTAAATAAGACTATTTTTTGGAGTTCATTGTGAGGATGCAGTTAAACAAAAACCTTCAATTATCATAGTAAATAACCAGAGAAACAGTGTTTTTCAACCATACATGGGGTTTCCCTCCAGTTGGTATTTTGTCGATTCACTTTTGTTTTTTGATACTAATTTTATGTAATTTAATTTCTAAAAATTATTTGAGATGGATTTACACTACACGAATTTCTATCAACGCGATTTTAGAAAACCAAATTGAATCGAAAAAATACCAACTTGAGGAGAAAACCCTATATGGCTGAAAAAAAAATGTTTCGCTGGTTATTTTCTATGATAACTGAAGGTTCTTGTTCAACGACGTCCTCAAAATGGACTCCAAAAAATAACTACGCCGTTTTATCAGAGAACAATACAAACGAACTCTGCTGACATTATTTGTTCAGCTGGACGAAAACTAAAGATTATCTACATTCAGTCTCACTATCTTGTTTATTTGGACAAGATAGTACATATTAAATGTTAACAAAGCCCTACGCGGATTCTTGGCCAAAAACTCGTCACACAAATGTTAAAAATTTATTATCATTAACGCTGAAACCAATTTATTTTTCAATAATCCATATTCAGGATATGATTAAATGAGGAAAAAAGGCTACAGCCCTTCATTGATTTAAACCTGACAAATTAATCTTAATTAGGTAGTCATTCTGGTATCATCTGTGCTATATATTCGAAAATGTAGGGTTTGACTATTGGACAGAAATATGGTCAATATTCACAAAATGGGTATCAATGGATTCTAAAATTTTTACATTTGCAAAGATATCTCAAAACTTATCATTCATATACAAGAGCCTCTTTTCATAACCTCCTGAACATGTAGATAAAAACTTAAAATCGTTTTGCGATTAACCGATGAATACGGATGATTTGGGTACCTAGCATTGCTTATCTCTAGGCCTAAATACAAAATATTGATCCGATTCATAACAAGCGGATTTTTATAAGCGAACGAATGCATAGGCCATTAAACAGGAACCAATTTTTAATGCATTATATTATTCCAGGTTTTTTCCTGTCATTTATGTGAGATGAAAGATTTGTGGTGAGCTGTTCTAGTTCTACCGAACCAATACTCTGGGCTGATTCAAACACCACCTTCAGTGATTGCAGAATACTGTTCAAACATGTTTATGCTCGATGATACATCGGATCAAAAAAGGGATCCGAGTACCTTGGTCAATTATTAAGTTAATCGTGGAAATTCTGAATATGGTTAACTAATTAAATCGTTTAAGACTTGATATCGATCTGTCAATTGATGGGAGTTCTAATACTGGAATTCATCCAATAAATGCAGGGATTGGGAGTACTTTGCGCGTCGACCCAGTTAAACGATCTATCAATATCAATTTTTGGCTCTCAACACTCTTTTGGTCAGTAAGTGCCAACACGGACCATGGAGGGGCTCTTGAACTTTTTTAATGCAATATTCGACGGGTTAAAATGTGAAATGATCAACAACTTACGATCTCCGGACGTATCACCTTATATTATGTGATTTTTTATGGATTATTGCAAATTATCACTCCTAGTTAGCTGGAAAACTTTTTAGAGATTCAAAATTTGAGTCACTTATGACAATAGACAATCTAATTTTCGATTTTAATTTATTCGCACTTTCATCATTATTCTTTCCCAGAATTTTTATACAACAAGAATGACCAGTTGGATAGGTTTCCAAGCTATTAATCACCGCTTTCTGTTTGTAAATGATCATTGATCTAGTGAAAATCTTGTTATTATAAAGTATTATAAATCGACCCATATGCATAGAGCACCCTAATTTGATCCTTACCACGCATATAGGGGTTCGCATGACTACAGGAAACCCATATATATATCTTCGTTGCTCATAAAAATGGATTCTTGGTCTACACACGAAACGTTCGGAATAAGCCTGCGATGATCCTATTTAATGACTTTCATATCCGGAAGATCTTGATTCGGCTGAGAAGCATCCAAAGGTTGTATTATGTTTTGGTCGAGGTCTAAACTTCGTGTTCAACGAAATCACTGAAAATTTGTCGCAGGACACGATATACAAGATGTTGTATGGAAGTATTTGACTTTCGTATTGTTATTCATCAGTGGTTACAAATCCTTTTAACTCATTGAATGAGCCACAACAGTGGATTCACCCATGATATCGACTTGTAGATTTTATAATCACGATCATAACATGGGGGTGCCCACATAATTGGATGGACCAACCCCTTTTTATTGAACGAATCATGTATTTGTCTTGAAAACAAATGCACCCATATATGTATGGAGGAAGCGAACATATAAGAAACAGGTTCTCTTGGGAACAACACATGATATTTTATGACCCGTAGAGCCACCCGGTGCATTCTGGTTGTAGTTTTGTTAATTATACATCGTTTTGGGTTACATATCTTGGTACTGTAAATCAAATTTTTTTTTTGTTGAGAAAACAGAAAAGTAGTCTGGTTCAAACGGTCGGTTTGGGCATTTCTGTTACACAAATTAACCGTACTAAGTATGAATGAATAATTATTTAGTATTAATCCTCTAGAGATGGGCTGATTACTTGTTGAGTGCTAACGAATCATTACGTAATTCAGAATTAATAATTGGACTAAAAGGTGGGTCGTTGTAACAACATCAGAATAGGGTTTTTAAAATCTCGAGTCCTTTCGTTCCCGAAGATGCTCTATCGTCGACACTCAACTAATATCGATCTTATAAATACACTCAAAAGTATTTTTCTGTAAATGTTAGGTTGTGATGTGATCTCCTCATCTCTTGTTGAGAAGGTGATGAAGATGGTGGATAGAAAGTTTTTTGCTCTCCATGAGCCATATGACGACTGTCCTCAATCCATCGGTACCGTTCCGGGTTAACTCTAGGGTTTAATGCGACTATCAGCGCCCCACATATTGTAATTCCGCGCCTATAATTAGCACGCACATGCTTTAGAGTTCTTTAAATCCAAATTAATTGAACCCAGATGCAAGGCCCTCGACGTAGGGTGTGGAAGCGGATTTTTAACACTCTGTATGTCGTTAATGGTAGGAGTTTTGACTAATATTTTGAATGATTCAAAGGGTCTGGTTGTGGGGATCGATCACTTCAGTGAGTTGGTCGATCTGTCGATAAAAAATATCAAGAATGCAGGCTTCGGAGATCTTCTTGAAAAGGGTGCAATAAAGCTCGAAAGTATTTCGTATTCGTAAATAGCTCACGATGGCCGTGAAGGTTATCTCCCAGAGTCCCCATATGATGTAATTTATGTAGGAGCTGCAGCCCAGGATGTTCCGAAAATCGTTTACGATTTATTTATGTAGTTATTGGACCAGATTGCGATTGGAGGGAAAATGATGATTCCTGTGGGTAATTTTCATCAAGAGTTGCAAGTTTATGAACGTTTGGTGGATGGATCGATTAGAGCAACGAGGGAATTCGGGGTTCGTTTTGTTCCTCTAACCGATAAGTACTCCCAGTATCCTGTCAGTTGATATCAAATTTGATAATTGTTCTTTAGATTTAATTTTTAATTTACCGTATTTGGAACAGCAGACTGTATCGATGGGTTGTCCAATAGTTGTCAACAATCACTTCACTTAAGCCAAATATCCAAACCAACCCGAATACACGAGACTTTGCTATTAGAACAGAATTATCACATTTGTTGCTCTACAAACAATCTTACAGTCAGAGCCAGGGATTTACTTGATTCAAACGCTGATTAGGATTTACTGGTGGTTGATATCGTTCTGTTGTTGATAAACATTAAGGTCCTGACCTCGGTTAAGTCAGCTTGAGCAAGAAAACATAATATGATTCTTTTAGGCTTTCTTAGATGTTTCACATTATATTCTACATTCCCTGCTCATTTTTTACTGATTTTCAGCACATTAATCATATTATTTAAACACGAAAAGATATATAGTATAGCTTTCTCGTGTTTATTTTACACGCTTATTACTGTGTTTAAATGTAATGCGATTGCTGATGTGATATTGGGCAGCGGTTTTGGCTAATATACTAGAAACCCTTCAGCAGTCTTGGCACATCATTTCTTTTTTTGTTAACTCAGCTTTAAATTGTACCATTTAACAAAACCTACATAATTATTCATGAATGCAAGATCAGGACCATTCCAGAAATGCTGAATGAGATCAAACCTACCTATTTATAGCTGATTCTTCATTCAGTACCCCTCATGATTCATGAAATACCATCCACGACTCAAATGAAGAGTCGAATCGATGTAATTACACGGGATACTTAACCTCGTCATCATATCGGCACATTTATTCGTAATCAAATCACTCGATTCGTTGTCTTGAGATGCACCTAACCATAACCATAATTTTAAACGGTACCCAATTGGTCTGGTTGTATATAATTTTTGAGGAACCATTTCGGGACCAGTTTGCTACATCTTATGATGAGATATAGGCTTCGTTATCTCTGAATCTATGGGCAGATTTATAACAACCTGTGAAGAGTGTAGACAACACATACACATAAATGTATTTCAAATCGATCGAATTATCATCGATATTCAACAGTGAATTTTTATTGATTGAGTACTCAATGTACAATACGGATTTGCAGGACTTGTCGTATAGAAAACTTTAAGTTCATGGATTTGGGAAAGTAACCCAATTTGTAGATCACTCAATTTCTGAGTTGTTTGAGGTAATGCTGGAATTGATATTTTTGGGGCAGTAAAATCATACAATCTTGAACACCAAACGAAACGCAGGGAGTGGTCCAAACTACCTCCATAACTTATCAGTATT
Organism: Thelohanellus kitauei; assembly: GCA_000827895.1. Classification (NCBI taxonomy): domain Eukaryota; kingdom Metazoa; phylum Cnidaria; class Myxozoa; order Bivalvulida; family Myxobolidae; genus Thelohanellus; species Thelohanellus kitauei. The sequence continues at coordinate 92,901 of JWZT01003431.1, forward strand.
ACCCATGAATACTCTGTGTGATTTGAAATTTACTCGTACATACATTTTTAAGGAGCGAAACAACGACCGAACTTAGCTCATTTGCGTGGCACATTAGCTGGCCAATACATACCGCGAAGACACTAAAACCAATCAATTTGTGGTTATTTTCCAATTGTGTTTTGAAAAACGGGTTCCATCAAAATTTTAGCTACTAATCTTATATTCTACGTGGACTTGCACATACTGTTACAACCACAATTTGGAACTTATTGCAAGATCCAAAAGTAATAGATTACTCGAAAATATTCACCGCAGTCTTCAGATCGTAAACGTTTGAAAAAGTGGTACTTAGTTTTTTTGAAAGGTATTTTATACCATTTCATCCACATTATAACCATCTTGCTCAGCGTGATAGTCCTTTAAACTAAGCTAGTTGTAACCATATCCATCGGAACCTATCATAAAATAAATGACTCAGTCAACCAGCGCACCCAAGTTCTGGACTTATTAAAACCTATTGTAACAAAGTCTATTTGCAGTGCTCTAATCGTTGGATGGAACGTGATTTCTTTCACTCTCCTGTCATCTCTAATGGTGAATACTTTGCTTTTCGAATCAACCGGGTGGCCTCGAGGTTTGGGATTGAACTTTCTTTCATTTATCGAAATGGAGAACCGAGCACGCGTAAAGAAAAAATTTATTATAATGAGAAT
>JWZT01003435.1:0-14830 GCA_000827895.1 Thelohanellus kitauei
AACTTTTCAATTAGTCTAATAAATATTTGATCCCATCTCTCTCCATGTTTGGCCACCATGTACGAAACGGTTATGTACATAGTCCTTCACTGTAATAATAATCAAAACATAACTAAGGATCCAATTCACAAGACTTAGGCAAATTTTAATGAAGAATATATTTGATGATCTATTTATTGCTGTAATCAGAAATAAATACCTTTAATAAAAAGTAAATTAGTCAATACTACGACGAAATTAAAACTTAAAATAAAACCTAAATTAAACAATAAAATACTGAAGGTTATTGAAGAAAAAAAGAGTTGTTTTGGTATCGGATATATAGTGAGAGCAAATATAAAGGCTAACATTTCGTAGATAATAGAGATTTTTGTCAATAATGTCGTTTTATCAATTATCCAAAATAGACACTTCATTATTGCAGTATCAAATTCGCATGGTTCAGATTCTGATAGATGATACATGGAGTAATTAAATGAAAAAAATTTAGAGATAAATAGATGTTCCATTATTTCCATCAAGGTAAAGGTTCCATAAATAATAACCAGAATGACAACATATGTCTTCTTTGCTGTTCTAGAATTCTTAAATAGCCACCTGAGGATCATAAGTAAGTCAAAATATCAGTAATATTATTTATATTTAGGATTGGCGTGTCTGATTTTAATACCATATAATTCATATAATCCGATCCGTTTACTCAAATATTATTAATTAGTCAACATTTTAATGTATACAATCAAAAAGGATCATATTTTTATGTTTACAATACTTAACAACTGAAATTTCTACTCATTAATATATATCATGTTGTATTTAGAGACAAATAACGCAGGTGCAGAATTATTTAAAATGGTGCCAAAAAAATGACCCATCACGGTCGATTCACTGCTTGTCGCGTAAAATCATTCAGTGTTGTATTAATTCTTCATCTTTAAGAAAAACATTTCATGTTTTGAAAATCCATTAACGATATCAGACAAAGCTATAAATCAGAAATAATAAATTGGCATGGGTTTGTATTTTGTATCGGAAACAAAGAATGGAACATTTTTAAATCATAATTTTTGAATCATAAAATTGTTTTTAATTTATGATTACGTGGTTTAAAATATCATAAATTGATAAGGGATACAAACCTGGTAATTATATAACCTTTTTATCTGATGGTAGTTTTCATCTGGGCCTTTATAGTATTTGATAGATTTAACTATTTATTTATAGAACCTATCTCAAATATGTTATTAATCCACCATAATAATGTCAATTCCAATATGGATACGATGGATAACACAAAAAATATATTTTTTATCGCACATCGGTGCATGGTAATCAATTAATTTGTCATTGATTATGTCGTCATTTTATAAGATATTACATTAAAATCTGCATTGGTAATCATCTGCCGGTCTATTTTCTCTAGAATAATTGATCATATTTCATTTATTCATATTATTAATTAACAAAATAAACACACCTCTCAAATAGTAAATATTTTCGATCAGATATTAGATATGCTGTATCCAGATTTTACGACAAAACGGACGATAATTATAGCTATTTTTAGCAAATGCTGTATCAACTCACAAATAGTCTTCTAGTACTCAGAAATGCCTGTTTTTATATTCAAGATCTTGATATACCTTTAATCTATATCAATCTCAATTTAATTCAGATACTGGGTTCTAACATAGATCTCGCAGATCTCGTTGACTGTCGCGCATCCAAAAGAAAATTTATTATTTTGTTTACAATGAATATTCTACATGATTTACAGGATAAATTGAGACACTAGTTTCCTCTATTGCCTTAAATTGAAGAGAAACATTGACCAGTCATATTTCAGGCGAGAATCTAATACTTATTTACAAATGATAAACGATATACAATCACTCAAACATATATAAGTGGAGTTAGGTTGGTCCAGATATCATGCATATAGGGTGAGGAAAGCATACGACGATTGTGGCAGACTATTTAGACAAAAGATATGGACATAGGCATGAAAAGCTGACAGAGGAACAATATGACTTTATAAGTAACCAAATGGACGACGTTGTCTCTATTTCAACTAAGTATTTGCAGAAAAACCCATGTTAACGATTTCAGGGGAATTCATGCACCGATACGACTTCGAAAGCTATTCAGTCATTCTGCCACAATTTCAAAAAAGACATCCTCGTTCCAGAGAGACAGAAATCTGCAAGCATCATCAATGTCTGATATAGTTACACATGCAATTTAACACGACGTCATTAGGGAAACAAATAAAACATATATTTTGCTGATGAAACCGGCTATACCGTTAGCATGAGAAGTTTATATGGTCAGATCCCTCAGAATTCGAATCTAATTAATTGACGTGCCACAAATAAGATCCAAAGATATAAGCATGTCTTGCTGTATTACAAAAAGTGAGGGGAAGCGGGGGTTCAGAAATATCACAATCCATAGAACTGTGAGCTGTATGGAGTGTTGCTAACCAACCTTTTATGAGCTTTTGAGTTAAGAAAAACTAGAAAAAGAATGTTCATGGTGTACAATGTAGGGGTCCCAAATGGCGAACAATCAAAAAATGTATTAAATTTTTACAATTATACTGTACTTTATCATCCAAGATATTCCACGTTCTTTAATCCGATTTAGGAGGCTATCGACAAAGTGAAAATTATTTTAAGGAGGGTCGAGCCAAAAATCTCAGATGATCTCATTCGTTCCAAAAACACGGCGTTTACTCGGGTGAAACCAGAGGATAGATTTTGGTGCTTTAATCACGCCACAAGTTATTTTGACGATGCCTCAACAATAATTTCAAGAATATTTAATAAATTTCTTTACTACATCCAATAATTTTTTAATCCATGTTTTTCTATTATAAGTGTCAGAGACATACCTAAGAGCGCTCATCACAAGCTTTCGATTCTCTTTAGATCAATTATTTCTAAGAAAATAAATGATGGAATATGTATTAGACAAACGATGGTTTTAACATCTGTTAAAACGATCATAAATGTTTTCGTTAAAAATCGGTCCGATAATTTTTTATGTAATGAATGTTAATTTTTTCATTATATGCATGTTATTTGTTCATTTTCTCTTGAAACAAACATTTATAAAATAATAATGGGTAGATTATTTTTAGGCTCTCAATCATGGATATATGCTTATGCGCGATGGACCTAAAAACCTGATAGAGAACCGGAGAATACTATGAATGATTCGATCCAGGTACATCATAAAAATGTCAAAAAAGAGAGATGTTAATATTATAACAACCATAGAAGACGACTCGGGTACGATAGTAATGCCTTGAAATTACAATTAGTGTCAAAAATTGCCATGTTCACTGTAACGTAAAAGGTGAGTCCAGAAGCAATCGAGCCGACCCCTCATCGATTCTCACCGAGCGGTGGCCTGACTGTACCACTCAGCGCTCATTTCGTTAGTAAGAATATATCATTATATATCCTTACACTCACAAAATCAAATTTTATTTCTAGCCATTTTTGAATTAAAAAAATGACACGATTCTTAATATATTTTCCATTTTTACCCACTGTAATAACAAAAGATCCAGTCCGCTTGACTCCTAAAATAGCTACTATATTAAATTATGTGAGCACATTTCTCTTCTTTCAAATTCAGAATGAGCCTGCTTTGTTGGATTTGTTATTTGCGAAAAAAATGAGGTGAATTTTAAGAACATTAAAACATAGATCTATCCTAGTTTATTAAATGTTGAATGACATAAAAAAATTATGAATGTCTTAATCGCATTTTCGTTTTTAAGCAGTGGAAAATATCAAATTATCTGCAACGAATTTTCGGAAATAGATGATAACATTTTGAGCCTGACATTAGCCATGAATCATGGTACAATTTGAATTCATCAAATGATTGGATTATTACACGATGAGATATAGATCCAAATCTATAAAAAAGAATTAGATTTGAGGCAAAATAATTCCATTTATTTTCGATCAGATCCTGCAAAACACATCAAGGCACAGAGAACGAAAATGAATGAAACGTAAGAGTATTCCTAAGTAATATTGTAATATCTCTCATCTTTTAATCTAGTTCTATAAATATTTGATCAAATCTCTCTCCATGTTCGGCCACCATAGAACAAACGGTTATGTTCGTAGTCTTCAACTGTAATAATAATCAAAACATAACTAAGGATAGCATTCATAAGACTCATGCCTATTTTTACCAAGTAAAGTTTTGATGGTATGATTGATGATATATGTTTTGCTATAATCAGTAAATATTTACCTTTTTTAAAAATAAAATAAAACATGAATACGATTAAATCAAAACATAAAAAACAACCTAAATTTAACAATGAAATACTGAATATTATTGAAGAAAAATGAAGGTGTTTCGGTATTGGATAAATGGTGAGAGCAAAAATAAAGGCCAACATTTCGTAGATCGTCCCAATTTTAGTCACAATTTTCATTTTTTCATATATCCAAAAAAGATACTTGGTTGTGTTAGTTTCGAATTCGTATAGTCCAGATACTGAAAGATGATTCATGGAATATTTATCTGAGCCAAACTTAGAGATATGTAGTTGTTCCAGTATTTCAATCAAGGTAGAGGTTCCAAAAATAATGACCATAATGACAACAAAGGCAGTTTTTGCGATTCTCTCTTTTTTAAATACACATCTGAAGTTCATTCTGCAGCCAAAATATCAGTAATAATATATATATTTAGGAATGGTGTGTCTTGTTTGTTAAATAAGATAATCCCTATAATCAGATTTGTTTACTCAAATATTGTTAATTCGACTACATTTTAATGTATAATATCAATTATAAGGATATTTTTATGTTCTCAGGTTTATCATATTAAATCTGCTGAAATTTAAACTTCTAAACCAATAAGTATTTTATTTACAGACAAATAATACTGGCGTATACAGATACAAGATAGTGTAAAAGAATGACCAATCACGGCTGATTCAGTGCTCTTGTCGTTAATTCATTCAGTACTGTAAAAAATCTTTATGCTTTAGAAAAAAATGTGATGTCTTGAACATCTGCTAACAATATCAGACTCGGTATAAATCAGAATTTTACTCTGATAAATTTGATGATGCTAAAATTGTGGTATCGACAGAGAAGTATTCATTGTTTTGAACAATGTAATTTTTTATTTATAAAATTGTATTGAATTTAAGAGTACATCAAAGGAGGCAAGAGTTAAGCAGGTGAGAGCCAATTAATACCTTTTGGCTTAAATAACGGACTGGGTTAAATAGAGTAAATAAATAATAAACGGGGAGCTTATGTTTTATTCCGACCAATTAAACTTAATCACACGAGGGCCGGATTAAATAAGTTGATGTCTTGTAGCTTCTCATCTGTGTTATAACCCGTTTAAATTTAAGTGTTGTCACTTAAGATAGTATACGTTAATTTTCGAAAAATATATTTTTACTTCTATAATGAGTTTGAGGAAAAAACTGAAACGAATGAGAGCCAGATTAACAACAGATGAGTCTCGAATCATGCCCCCGTGCCGAAGATTGCACATCCATAGGATACATGGTCACAATATCTGAAATTGATAGGGAATGCAAATCTGCTTAATATATAACGTTTTTATCTGAATCTAGTTTCCATCTAGGCTTATATAATGTTTAAAGAATTGCCTGTGGATTTATACACTCTATCTAATTTATATAAAAAAAATCCAAAAAAATAATATCAATTCCGATACAGAACTCTTGGAATAACACAAATAATATGTATTTTACGGTGCTTCGATGCATGGTAAAACAACTAATACGGAATAAAAAAAGTGATGGTTTCTTAATACATTACATTTGATTCGGCATTATTAATTACCAGCAGGTCTATTTTGTCTACAAGTATTAAATCCTGTCATTCATGAATATGACTCTTTAACAATATTAACGAACATTCCAAATATATAAACTTTTATACAACGAATTTAGATATGCTCTGTCAGAATTTCAAGACAATCTAGACAATGAATTAAGATTTTATTTTAATTACAGGCTGTTTCCATCATTTGGCCGCGTTATTTTGTCAGTAATGCGAATCGTTAATTTAAAATCTAAATGCCTTTAATTTATATTTATCTCAATTTAATTTCGATTCAGTTTCACAATAAATATCGCAGTTCTAATTTTCTATCGCCTATCATAACATCAATTTATAATTTTTAAGCAATAAAATATTTACATCCTTCTTATCATACATCGCGCGGATCTTGTTTCCAAATTTTCTAAAATTAATCATTAAAGATTACGAATATTATAAAACGAACTTCGTGGACTAATTGTCAAACTGCACAACGTGTACAATGAATGATAATAACACTTTACATTGATGTTGATTTGCGCCACACATGAAATATATGGAGGGCCGAATGCATCAGACCCAGATGGTCGATTATATATAAAAGAGAAGGCGGTAAACAAGAGAATCATACTGAAGAATTTAAGGAATACATAATTCACCGAACCGACGAAGATTTATCAAACAGTTTTAAGTGTAAAATAACGAAACTCTTCGCATGATTTAGGGTAATATTTATTTACTAGGACAATTTGACAGGTTATCTGGTCTTTGTTAAACATCTCTAAAGGTCAACGTTCGTCTCAGAGAGACGGAATAATCCAAAAAACTCGATGCAAAATATATTAACATCTTAATTTTATTACGATATTTTTTTAGAGACGAAGGAAAAATATATTTGGCTGATTAAACTTGCCTTTGTCTTAGCATGAGAACCGCATTTGTCAATTTTCCCAGAATTCTACTTTATTTAAGGCTGCACCACAAATAAGATCCAAAAATTTAAGCGTGTCAAGCTATCTTACAAATAGTGGGGTTGTTTATTTGGAAACATCACAAGTACCATACAATCGAGAGATGTATGTAGTGTTTCTAAAGAACCTATTATGACATTTAGAGTCAAGGCGGACTACGAATGGGGAGGAGGGGTAGGGATATAATGAACATCGTGGAATTGTACAAATGTGATGAAATAAAAATTTATTCAATTATCAAAATCATACGATACGTTACGTCCCTCACTACCCTTTGTTCCTTAATCAGATCGACGAAGCTTTGAGCAGAGTTAAAGTTATTGTAATGGAAGTGTGTTAAAAAACTCCAATGAGCTCACTATTTAAATTAACACTGCATTTTATCGGATGACACCAGAGGATTGCATCGGGTAATTTAATCACATGAATAGTTGTATTGACTAATGCATCAACTAAGAATTAAGTGAAAATTAAATAATTTATATGTATCGTTTCTTTAATCTTACCAATTAAGTTTCAAATTCAAGTTTTTCTGTTTTACAGGGTTTCTATATACTATCGAGCATCCCTAGCGTTCATCAGTGCGCACCAGAACATTAATTATTGCGCGCCGTAAAACGACATACGTGATTTACAGCTAAATATGAGTCTACTCATTATTTATTGATTGATACGTTTATTTCACGGATAAATGAGTAAACAGGGTCCTTATCCTTATAATACAATAACAACAGAATGTACACAATATTAAATAATTTACATTTTCATCGTTTACGTTATCCAATAAATTTTCTAATGATTGGAGAGCATTATTAAAAAGCGGTTATTATACAGTTTCAATTAATTTGTGATATTTCTGGAAAGACAAATTCTGCAATGTGTAAGGAAAAATTTCGTTCGAGCATCATTTTTGACCCTCAAGAAAGTTGCTTGCTCCAAACCGGTCTGAATAATTTTTGAAAACATTTCAGGGTTTTTGCATTTTGGCGTGAAGAAGTTATTTACTCATTTTACAAAATTTAAAATAAATAAATAAGTGGTAAACTCATTCAGCTGTTGATCACGTATGTCGTTTTCATTTGCGCAACAATGAATGTTTAAGTGCGCAATGTCTTACTCTAGGGATGCTAGATAGTAAATGAATCATGGTTGAAAATAAATGGAAACTCTTTAAGATCGGAGAGCATTGCCTAATAACACTATTCACAAAGTTACAATTATCTTTTTATTTTAATACTTAGGTAAAACAAATGCTTGGATGTGAACCAGACAAACAATCGTTTTAACCTCTGATCTAACTTTCAAGAATGTTTTCTTACAAAATCTGTCAAAATAATTTTTTGTGTAATGTATGTGTTTTATGCATTATAGAGAGGTTATTTGTTCATTTTCCCTTGAGATAAAAGTATTAATTAAATAATAATGGATAAAATATTTTTTATCTGTTAATCATGGATGTTTTAACGTGCAAAATTTGTGATGTGACGTAGGCGATATATTATGAAAATCCAGTAATAGAGAACACTAGAGTATTAGGCATGATTCAGTACAGAAAATTCACTAGAATTACCAATTAATAGACGGTAATATTATAAACATCAAAAAGAACAATGGGGTACGATAAATATGGATTGATATTATAAAAGGTGTCAGTAGTCGCCATGCTCAAATAATCAAATTTGGATTCTAAACATTTATCAACTAAAATAAATGACATATTTGATACTAAAAATATATTCTACATTTTTATCGATGAAATAACCAAAGATCCAACTGGCTTTACTTATAAATAGTCTATTATATTAAATGTACTGACGCACATTTACCTTGTTTCAAATTTCGAATGACCCGACCGCACATTTTTATTTGCAAAAATATTAGATAAAATTGTTCATATCATTAGTATAGGCATCTATCCTAGCTCTAAAAGAGTATAATGACACAAAGAAGTAGGTAATGCCCTATTAAAATTTTCGTTCTTACAGATGGGTCGATTACAAATTCTATTTAATGAAAAATCGAAATAGATAATCATATATTTATAACGACATTTGCCGAAGTAGTCAAACACAATTTGTTTTCATCTAATATTGGGGTAGTAATAGGATTAGAGATTTATAAATCGCAATTTATCTCAAATATTAGACTGTGGACAGTATTATACTATTCATTTTGTATTTGTAATAACAGAACACTTAAAAGCACAGAAAAGATAATAAATTACTCGAAAGAGTATGAATAAGTAATATTGTACTATCTCTTAACTTCCAAACTAATCATATATTTGTCAAATCTATATAAAAGTTCATCCACCATAGAATATACGGTTACGGTCATAATCAGTTTGCGTGATAATAACCAAAACGTAGCCAAGGACAGTATTCCCAAGAGTTACGCCTATTTTGATACAGAGAATTATTAATGCTCTACTTATTCCTATAATCCTAAAATATTTACCTGTTTTTAAAAAGATGTTGACGAATAATAGGATTAAATAAATGGTTAAAATCAAACCTAAATTAAACAATGAAATACTGAAAATTATGGCAGAAAAATGAAGGTGTTTTGGTATTGGATATATCACGAGCGCAAAAACGAAGGCCAACATTTCGTAGATCGTCGAAATTTTAGTCACAATTTTCATTTTTTCATATATCCAAAATAGATACTTGATTGTGGTATTTTCGTATTCAGATGATCCAGATTCTGAAAGAGGATGAATGTAATATTCTTCTGAGTAAAGTTTTGAAATATTAAGATTTTCCAGTATTTCAATCAAGGTAAAATTTCCATAAATAATGACTAGAATGACAACATAGGCCGTTTTTGCTATTCTAGCTTTGCTAAAGTAACATCCAAAGTTCATTATGTAGCAAAAATATCAGTAATACTATTTAAATTTGTGAATGGTGTGTCTAGTAGTATGATTACATAAATCCTCTAATCTGTTTTCCTACATGCAAATATTGATCATTCGTTTAGATTTTTATGTACTTAGTCAAACAAGATCAATAAAAAATATATTGTTATTTTTGGATTTTGAAAATATTTAATCGCCTAAATTTACAATTATAAACATATACAATTTATCCCATCAGACATATAATACCCACGTAGTAAGATTATAGATGGAAAAAAATCACCCATAAAGGTCTCCATGTTCGGCCACCATAGAACAAACGGTTATGTTCGTAGTCTTCAACTGTAATAATAATCAAAACATAACTAAGGATAGCATTCATAAGACTCATGCCTATTTTTACCAAGTAAAGTTTTGATGGTATGATTGATGATATATGTTTTGCTATAATCAGTAAATATTTACCTTTTTTAAAAATAAAATAAAACATGAATACGATTAAATCAAAACATAAAAAACAACCTAAATTTAACAATGAAATACTGAATATTATTGAAGAAAAATGAAGGTGTTTCGGTATTGGATAAATGGTGAGAGCAAAAATAAAGGCCAACATTTCGTAGATCGTCCCAATTTTAGTCACAATTTTCATTTTTTCATATATCCAAAAAAGATACTTGGTTGTGTTAGTTTCGAATTCGTATAGTCCAGATACTGAAAGATGATTCATGGAATATTTATCTGAGCCAAACTTAGAGATATGTAGTTGTTCCAGTATTTCAATCAAGGTAGAGGTTCCAAAAATAATGACCATAATGACAACAAAGGCAGTTTTTGCGATTCTCTCTTTTTTAAATACACATCTGAAGTTCATTCTGCAGCCAAAATATCAGTAATAATATATATATTTAGGAATGGTGTGTCTTGTTTGTTAAATAAGATAATCCCTATAATCAGATTTGTTTACTCAAATATTGTTAATTCGACTACATTTTAATGTATAATATCAATTATAAGGATATTTTTATGTTCTCAGGTTTATCATATTAAATCTGCTGAAATTTAAACTTCTAAACCAATAAGTATTTTATTTACAGACAAATAATACTGGCGTATACAGATACAAGATAGTGTAAAAGAATGACCAATCACGGCTGATTCAGTGCTCTTGTCGTTAATTCATTCAGTACTGTAAAAAATCTTTATGCTTTAGAAAAAAATGTGATGTCTTGAACATCTGCTAACAATATAAGACTCGGTATAAATCAGAATTTTACTCTGATAAATTTGATGATGCTAAAATTGTGGTATCGACAGAGAAGTATTCATTGTTTTGAACAATGTAATTTTTTATTTATAAAATTGTATTGAATTTAAGAGTACATCAAAGGAGGCAAGAGTTAAGCAGGTGAGAGCCAATTAATACCTTTTGGCTTAAATAACGGACTGGGTTAAATAGAGTAAATAAATAATAAACGGGGAGCTTATGTTTAGTTTATTAAAAATGTTTTTCATCAGATATCATTAACAATTTGATTATTCCTGAATAAAAACGATAAATAATAATTAGAAATATCTAGCCAGTGCTTAAAGAATTAGATTCTTCCTTTACACCAAAAATTCAATGCATTTTGTATAGTCCCATTTTGGTAACCACAGCATTTGCAATGATTTAATCAAATGCAAAATAACTTATTTTAATAATGCAGTTCAGTATTGTGTGTAAATAATTCTGATGGATGATACATATGGTCTTGTTCAAAAAAAATATATTTTTACCCTTATTATTCCGACCAATTAAACTTAATCACACGAGGGCCGGATTAAATAAGTTGATGTCTTGTAGCTTCTCATCTGTGTTATAACCCGTTTAAATTTAAGTGTTGTCACTTAAGATAGTATACGTTAATTTTCGAAAAATATATTTTTACTTCTATAATGAGTTTGAGGAAAAAACTGAAACGAATGAGAGCCAGATTAACAACAGATGAGTCTCGAATCATGCCCCCGTGCCGAAGATTGCACATCCATAGGATACATGGTCACAATATCTGAAATTGATAGGGAATGCAAATCTGCTTAATATATAACGTTTTTATCTGAATCTAGTTTCCATCTAGGCTTATATAATGTTTAAAGAATTGCCTGTGGATTTATACACTCTATCTAATTTATATAAAAAAAATCCAAAAAAATAATATCAATTCCGATACAGAACTCTTGGAATAACACAAATAATATGTATTTTACGGTGCTTCGATGCATGGTAAAACAACTAATACGGAATAAAAAAAGTGATGGTTTCTTAATACATTACATTTGATTCGGCATTATTAATTACCAGCAGGTCTATTTTGTCTACAAGTATTAAATCCTGTCATTCATGAATATGACTCTTTAACAATATTAACGAACATTCCAAATATATAAACTTTTATACAACGAATTTAGATATGCTCTGTCAGAATTTCAAGACAATCTAGACAATGAATTAAGATTTTATTTTAATTACAGGCTGTTTCCATCATTTGGCCGCGTTATTTTGTCAGTAATGCGAATCGTTAATTTAAAATCTAAATGCCTTTAATTTATATTTATCTCAATTTAATTTCGATTCAGTTTCACAATAAATATCGCAGTTCTAATTTTCTATCGCCTATCATAACATCAATTTATAATTTTTAAGCAATAAAATATTTACATCCTTCTTATCATACATCGCGCGGATCTTGTTTCCAAATTTTCTAAAATTAATCATTAAAGATTACGAATATTATAAAACGAACTTCGTGGACTAATTGTCAAACTGCACAACGTGTACAATGAATGATAATAACACTTTACATTGATGTTGATTTGCGCCACACATGAAATATATGGAGGGCCGAATGCATCAGACCCAGATGGTCGATTATATATAAAAGAGAAGGCGGTAAACAAGAGAATCATACTGAAGAATTTAAGGAATACATAATTCACCGAACCGACGAAGATTTATCAAACAGTTTTAAGTGTAAAATAACGAAACTCTTCGCATGATTTAGGGTAATATTTATTTACTAGGACAATTTGACAGGTTATCTGGTCTTTGTTAAACATCTCTAAAGGTCAACGTTCGTCTCAGAGAGACGGAATAATCCAAAAAACTCGATGCAAAATATATTAACATCTTAATTTTATTACGATATTTTTTTAGAGACGAAGGAAAAATATATTTGGCTGATTAAACTTGCCTTTGTCTTAGCATGAGAACCGCATTTGTCAATTTTCCCAGAATTCTACTTTATTTAAGGCTGCACCACAAATAAGATCCAAAAATTTAAGCGTGTCAAGCTATCTTACAAATAGTGGGGTTGTTTATTTGGAAACATCACAAGTACCATACAATCGAGAGATGTATGTAGTGTTTCTAAAGAACCTATTATGACATTTAGAGTCAAGGCGGACTACGAATGGGGAGGAGGGGTAGGGATATAATGAACATCGTGGAATTGTACAAATGTGATGAAATAAAAATTTATTCAATTATCAAAATCATACGATACGTTACGTCCCTCACTACCCTTTGTTCCTTAATCAGATCGACGAAGCTTTGAGCAGAGTTAAAGTTATTGTAATGGAAGTGTGTTAAAAAACTCCAATGAGCTCACTATTTAAATTAACACTGCATTTTATCGGATGACACCAGAGGATTGCATCGGGTAATTTAATCACATGAATAGTTGTATTGACTAATGCATCAACTAAGAATTAAGTGAAAATTAAATAATTTATATGTATCGTTTCTTTAATCTTACCAATTAAGTTTCAAATTCAAGTTTTTCTGTTTTACAGGGTTTCTATATACTATCGAGCATCCCTAGCGTTCATCAGTGCGCACCAGAACATTAATTATTGCGCGCCGTAAAACGACATACGTGATTTACAGCTAAATATGAGTCTACTCATTATTTATTGATTGATACGTTTATTTCACGGATAAATGAGTAAACAGGGTCCTTATCCTTATAATACAATAACAACAGAATGTACACAATATTAAATAATTTACATTTTCATCGTTTACGTTATCCAATAAATTTTCTAATGATTGGAGAGCATTATTAAAAAGCGGTTATTATACAGTTTCAATTAATTTGTGATATTTCTGGAAAGACAAATTCTGCAATGTGTAAGGAAAAATTTCGTTCGAGCATCATTTTTGACCCTCAAGAAAGTTGCTTGCTCCAAACCGGTCTGAATAATTTTTGAAAACATTTCAGGGTTTTTGCATTTTGGCGTGAAGAAGTTATTTACTCATTTTACAAAATTTAAAATAAATAAATAAGTGGTAAACTCATTCAGCTGTTGATCACGTATGTCGTTTTCATTTGCGCAACAATGAATGTTTAAGTGCGCAATGTCTTACTCTAGGGATGCTAGATAGTAAATGAATCATGGTTGAAAATAAATGGAAACTCTTTAAGATCGGAGAGCATTGCCTAATAACACTATTCACAAAGTTACAATTATCTTTTTATTTTAATACTTAGGTAAAACAAATGCTTGGATGTGAACCAGACAAACAATCGTTTTAACCTCTGATCTAACATTCAAGAATGTTTTCTTTAAAAATCTATTAAAATATGTATTCGTGTAACGTATGTGTTTTATGCATTATAGACAGGTTATTTGTTCATTTTCCCCTGAGATAAAAGTATTAATTAAATAAAAATGGATAAAATATTTTTTATCTATTAATCATGGATGTTTTAACGTGCAAAATTTGGGATGTGACGTAGCCGATTTATGATCAAAATCCAGTAATAGAGAACACTAGAGTATTAGGCATGATTCAGTACAGATAATTCACTAAAATTACCAATAAATAGACGGTAATATTATAAACATCAAATAAGACGACTTCAATGCGATAGTAATGGATTTAATTTATAAAAGGTGTCAGTAATCGCCATGCTCAAATAATCAAATTTGGATTCTAAACATTTATCAACTAAAATAAATGACATATTTGATACTAAAAATATATTCTACATTTTTTATCGATGAAATAACCAAAGATCCAACTGGCTTTACTTATAAATAGTCTATTATATTAAATGTACTGACGCACATTTACCTTGTTTCAAATTTCGAATGACCCGACCGCACATTTTTAT
>JWZT01003435.1:17758-66714 GCA_000827895.1 Thelohanellus kitauei
ATGGAGTTTATATAGCGTCAAAAAACGCAAAAGAGATTTGATCTAAATTTATACTGAAGCATATCACCCATGATCTGTATTTTATGTAGATATGATTCAACGAATTATGAAATAAAAATAAATTACAGCGAATCGATTAAAAAATTATCCTGTTTGTGAGTTTTTGCATATCCTAAATTATCGAAAATCTAAACTGTGTCTTAAATTGTTAATTTTTAGGTTGTAGGTCACTTGTTTCGAATAGTAAAAATGAAAATTATAATTGATTGAAATATTGATAAGTGCAGTGTTGTTCGATTAATCCAAAAAAAATCATGCAAATGTTTAAAAATGTGATTTATAAACCTGTTTGAAAGATAAATTATCGTGTTAAATGTTATTTAGTAGTCAATAGTCAAACTGAAATAATTGACGAAATATTTTAGACCATAAAGTTGAATTTAGTCCTTACACATCTGTCCAAACACCATATTTGTATAATCATGGTTGCTTCTCAAACATTATAAAAATAAATATCTTAAAAGTTCCCATCGTTTTTTATATAGTTGGGTTAAAAAAAAAAGTTTTATTAATTGCTAAATATTTGAAACCATATGAGAAGGATGTAAATTGTTATTTTTGATTCACGTTTTCACAAGTTAAGCAAAAAAATAGGGTTTATTTTCAAAATTATGTATACGTAAAAGGTGAACAGGCTTCAGTCTAACCTCGGATCTATCGATTCTCATTCTGCAATCAATCACTCGATCATTTAGCGCTGTTACGTTACCCTAGAATATCAATATATCGTACACTTTTGACCGCTAAGACAGGTCTTGGCCACCAGACAGGAACAAAATCTAATCGCACTGCCGCTACCCATGTAAACGTATAATTTGACGTGGCAAGAACCGAACGCACTACCCATCAATTAACATGTAGCCGTCACCACACGACTACTCAGCGCTGTTTTGTTTTTAGCAGGATAACAATATGTCCTACATATATAATAAGTTTTATATGTTAATAGCATCAATTGTAGAGAATTATGAAACACTATTCCCACAATTTTTAATTCCAAAAATACTTTTTAATTTATATAAGATTTTTAAATAGTTGTATTGAATACGTACGAGAGCTGAATTTAACATACGACCTGGGTTTCTGATAAAAATCTCGTTAATTTTTGTTTATAAAATTGTGTTCCTATAGCTATTAATTTTATATCCATTTAATTTGATAGAGTTTGTCATAAATGAAAGACTTATACCTTATGGATATGTGGATGATATTGGAAATGGTCAGGTTTTATTATACAGATATTGCTCATCAATTTAATCATATCACGAACGCTGGTCCGTTTCTTGCCAAAATAAAAAAAATGAACAATGGTAAAAATATCTAACAAAAATCAAAAGATTTAATCTATAAATTGAATTGAATACTTAATCGTGAATAGTTAATTGATTTGTCGATTTGTTTATCTAAAAATATATGGCAGCGTTAACCTGTTCTAGTTAGGATAAAATCTTCTATGAGCGATAGAACAATAACTACAAACCATGCAATATTATTTATTTTTAAACCAGACTTGAAACGACCTCGTTTCATATTAGCCGTTTCCAGATAAAAGTTAACCTTAGACCTTAAAATCTCTCAAATCATATTCCTATTGATTTTATGATCATGGCAATGTAATAGTTTGCGAAGAATACGATTTTGCATCCATTTATGTGATAAATCATCGATTGGGTTATTGGGAATGAAATATATATCCGTTTCATTAATTTCATCAATCATCGGAATTATTCGTGTCATTAAATCCTCTAGTTTATCAAATTTTCATAATATATAGATTACTTTGTACAATATTTTGAGCTTCATAAATTTCTAGAACTAGATTATCAATCTGATTATATTTGTGATTTGATAAATTTAAAAAATCTATATCAATAAATTTATTTAGTATATAATTCGCAATATATTGATGTATAACAAGGCCTGTCTGATTGTTTATAAAACATGTCATTTGATCAAAACCCTGAGGCTTGAGATCTTCATTCACCAATGACTGAAAATGCCTTACATTATTTGATATTGTTAACATGACACGTTCGTAATCAGTTTTTAAATATATTGTGTATTGTTAACGATGATCGTGTGAATAAATGAAAGTTAATTTAATACAATAAATATCTATTCCTATATTTTCATAATTATTAATTATGAAATATCGTTGAAACCGAGCAATGTTTCGATGTAGTGTTCTGTTGCCATAAAGTATTTTTATTTCCTCTGCTGAAGTTGGAATGTTCTATTTAAATATAATGACGAACCGATATCTATGTTATCGTGTTTTAGATGAATTCCAAGTGATAAAAAATCAATATAGAGTAAGATCGGAACTGCTGAATATCTCATCGCATCCAATATTTACCAAATTAATCTCTTAATATCATCAAGCACTATGTACTCCCTTAATCCAAATGAAAGATAAAATTTTTCACTTCATCATTGAAATTTTGCATTTTAGGAAATACGAATGAGTAGTCTTAAAAATGGGATTTAGCTATCCCCTTACAAGTCTCTGAATGATCAATTAAGAATATAATTATTTATGATGTGAATATATACACACGATGTCACAATGGCATATTTTAAAACTAAATTCCATAACCAAATTTCTTACTTATATGGTTCATTATTTCAAAATCGATTACCTCAAATGCGGATTAAACACGTTTTTTCTTAGAACATAGTACCAATTTATAATAAAAACGCATAATTTTGATTTTTTTTAATATCGACAAGATATAGGATTTCCAAATTAGAAACGATTTGTCTGATCTCAGAAAACGTTTATTTGTGATATGAGAATATTAACATTATCAAAATGTTTTATATTGATTAGCTATACAGATACAATATATATCTATCTTCACTGGTATTCTATTGATTTATTTACGCGGGGGATTATTCGAGTCTTTTCCTAACATTAATATCCATAATAATCATAAATTAAACAAAAGAATGGGCAAAATATGATCATATATGTTAAAGCGTGAGATATATTGAGGAAATGTAAACGCCGATATAAAATTATTTCGCTGAATTATTGTTTACATTTTTATAAGTTATTTTCGAACTCAAAAATGGTACATGCGTATTCTGAATCGAATTATATTAACACTTTTCTCTGAAGCCTTTTTAAATGAGATGGTTTTTTACATGCTGTGCCAATGGGAAATTATTAATGCTCAACTATAATAATGAAAAGTATTAATTTTTTTCGATGAAAACTTGTAAAATTCCCGTGGAACAATTGAAAATTATTGTTGTTATAATAATTTTTCTGATTATCATTTGCAGGAAGATATAATACACAAATAATTTATTATGATTTCAAACATTTAATATCATACTGCATAAATTTTTTTTGTCTATATTAACACCGCCTACCAAAGCGCAGTGCGCTAGTAATTTTCGTGGTCCTCATACAAAAAATGAAAATACAGCATTGTGTGCCATGTTCTGTCAGCTGAATCTATAAAGTCAAGCAAACTGAAACGCCATTTGAAGAGAGGTTAAGTTTTGTCTACAATGACATACCTTAGTTTATACTGAACTCTGATAATGTCAGAAAGCCATACTTGACCCGTGTGGCAACAAACTAATCCATATAAAGATCCAGTTAAACTTTGTTATTTTGTGGCCCATAGAATCGCTAGAGCTATAAAATCTCACATAACAGCTGAGAAATTATCAGAGATGTGAATCATTAATAATGTTGGATTTAGATGAGGGTGTATTTTTTGATGAAAGTAAATGTGATTCGCACATCTAATATCAAATTAATTAGAAGAATAACGGGCCCGTTTTCTGATATGGGAGAATACCAATCAGGAAATGTAATCTGATCCATTTCCCATATATCGCATCGAGCTTGCTGAATCAGCAGATTTTGCCAATTTTTCAAAATTATGTGTTGATGTGAGATATCTATGATGGTGATCTAAATACGAGATTCTCATCTGTTAATCTCGTGAAACAAAAACCACAACAAATAATGTATTTTTATAATCAGTTAATTTCTAGAATTTAAGAAAATCCTTTTTATAATGTTAGTAGTATCTGTAACGATAATGCTTCAATTATACTGGGATATGTATTAGAATTTCGAATTTAGGGTAAAGAATGAATCACCAAAAGCTGTTGTAGCTGACTGTATGATTAATGAAAAGAATATTAGCAAAGAAGACACTGCGATATTAATTATAAAAAAATTACGGAAAATTGCATTAATTCGATCAAATTTTTTTAGTTAATGGTTGCCACCAAATTGTAATCAATATAACACATCACATATGGATATATTTCTACATCGAAGAGAGATGAATGCCCATAGAAAAAATTGTAAGTGTGTATGATATTGGTTAGGAACATAAGACATTTTTTATCAGAAGATTTAACTGCAGTTCGAAGAACGTAATTAAAAACATAGGTAAATATTATCTGTTTAAAAACTTTTCAATCGAGAATGAATTAAATTTATCCCTCTATATATAAAGAGCCACCTGTAGTAAAAATTGAAAACATTGTATCATCTAGATTATAGGATCCCAAAGGGGCGTTGTATCCCCCTAGGAGGGCGCTGGAGTTTAAAATATAGGGGTGTGAGAAAATCAAGTGAAAAATATTTATACCATCTTGAAGAGAATCAACGAGTGACTGATAACAAACAAATAATAATACTACATTTATAAAAAGTTATAAATGATTCACATATTTGATAGTTAACTCAAACTAACTATACATTGATTTTTATCAGGCATTCCATTCTTTTCAAAGAGAAGCTGCTCATTTTGATCTTCGTCTTATCGAAATCAAAACTTAAAGATGTTTTGACAATTTAGAGAATAAAATTTATGTGTTAGGAGTAAATTAAATATCACCACATATTATGTAGGAGAAGAAAATCTAGGTTACTCAATCAAAATTAGAAAGAGTCTTACAAGGACAATATCAATTTTGATTATCTGGTGATAGGTCGAAATGAAAAAGAGAAGAATTTCATTGAATACTGATTCCAATACACTGCAATGTTCGTTGTCCATAAACTTTATAAATGATTGATAATTATGAAAAGTGATGAGGACTTTTTTAACATAATTTAATAATAAAACTAATCTATAAAAAAAATACATCCTTATGTGTGCCTCAATTCATAAACTAATCGTTTCAAAGCCTCTTTTTACAATTAATTCAAGTTGTTGTCTTGCAGTATATAGCACTGAATAGCCAATTTTATTGTCTGGACTAATTTGCTAGAAGTCATTCCCATGTTATTTTAATTATTTAAATTATCATTTTATAATGGCCTATAAAATTTGAATTACCCTGATTGGTGAGTGGAAAATTTATTTATTAATGGTGAAAAATTGCCGGTCTGGTCTGTTTATCTAGAAAAATAAATTTTGTGTTGAAAAAAGTCGAAAGATGAAAATTAACAATAGGGAAAGTCTATGTATAAGACATCTTTGAACTACCAATTGAGTCTCGACTGTAATTACGCCTGCAATTTGATGATTGGTTATTGTGAAATCAATAGTTTTTCAATCTTTCATCTATATAGCTAAGAATAAAGTCGACTATACAGTATTGGATATTTAGGTATGGATATACACATTCTCCTTTAAACAGTTCATTACCGTTATGTTAATTGCTCAGTCTTCTCAAATAAAGCTATGAAGAATTCTAGGTAAAAAGATGACTTGAATAAAAAGCGAAACAGGACGTTTTGGCGCAGAGGTTTTGGCGCAGGACGTTTTGGCGCAAAGAGGTTTATCGCAACTATGCTTTATCGACCGCGCCTTTAGTCACTATGTTTGGCGCCATAGGGGTAGTAGATGAATTGTTGTCGCCATCGTTCGAAGGGATTATATTTGGCGGGAAATCCTTCATTGTTGTTTAAATAACGTTTCAATTTACATAATGTGATTTCAGTAAAAACAAGGGTGGGACGTTTTGGCGCAGAGCGTTCTATCAAACCTGTCTTAAGTCTCTAGAACTTGGCTATCTCAAATGAGACAGGATATTATTGGCGCCACCTTTTGGTGGGTGCATTATATGGCGGGAACTATTTAATCACCATTAAAACTATGTATATTTGTTCGTAATTCAATTTTAGCAACAACGATATTAGAGGTTTTGGCGCAGAGCGTTTAAAAGTTTTCTTTGAACTCAAAAGAGGTTTAACGTAAGAAATTTATATGAAATTTTATTGTCGCCACCATTATCTTAATCATTTTTTGGCGGGAAACATTAAATATTTTTCATAACGTATAATTAATTTCGAAAATTGGGGTTTTAATGAATACATTCAAAATAGTTTCTCATAGATCCGTTGGCGCGAAATTTTTTGCAATATACATGCGTAGTAATTTTTTAAGACTCAGTAACTTTTTCAGCTATAATTAGAATAGTTTGATTGTGCTCAACATCAATAACTTTACAAAAATCATCAACATAAACGTTTACATCAGCTAATGATGATAAAGAGACAAAAAATATCTTATTAATTTTCAGTCATTTTGAGGGTGCCTACATGGTTTTGAAGGATAAATTAATAGTAGAGCAATAATTTGTAGTCGAATAACCTTTGATATTTTATTCGGTTAAGGCAGAATTTCTCAACGCTGTGGTAGAATTACTATTATGTATACCTCATCTAAAAAACATTGAAAATATGAAATTTTGCCTGTTTATGCTTGTTAAACGTCAAATTGAATAAATTAATTGTTTTAGTACTTTAAATAGTTTTTTTCAAAAATTGTCAATATAAAAATATGTTGTGATATAAAAAGTTAAGTATGCATTCAATAATTATATACAAACAAACTTAAACATGATAATGCTAAACTTTGAATCAATCTCATTTTAATGATTGATGCAAACAAACTCACCAACTTTTCATTGTTTAGGAAACTGAGAGATGATCGTTTTAACCCGTATATGGGGAACGCGTCTACCCTTGATAAATTTAATAAAAAAATGATTTTTTCTTACAATCTTACAATTTACCAAATATGATGGCATTGAAAAATTTTAAAGTGATAAATAATATTAAAAAAGAATTATAGAGCAATTTATTAAATCATTCGAACAATAGTATCCTAACTTAAAATTGTCTTTTAGCCACCCTGGAAATTATTGTTCGTATTTTTGCATTCTTTTGATCAATTCATATTAATTAAATGATTATAAAATGAAAATAGATGCATATAAACCATTTCTAATGGTATTTTTCAAGAAATTATTGTTTATTTTACATTTTATTATCACAAAAAGAACATTTGATATGATAAGATTTGTTGAATTAGATTTAACGATTTGGACTTAAATAAAGAGAAATAAACGAAAGACATTAAAAAATAATACGTATTACTTTCTCACAATCAACCTATCTCAAGTAGAATGGCAAGGATAAAACAATTTTTATGAGTATAATGCCATTTAACATTAAACTACATCTTGAAAATATTTGGCGTTTTATTTGAAATTTACAAGCTTCGGCTATGAAATATCTCGTCAATCTGTGGCGCCAATAAAACAACATATAAAATTCTGCCGCCCAATTTCTCTTATGTCAACAGGCTCCATTAAAATGCTCTGCGCAAAAACGTCGCACCTAATTTTTATCAAAAATTTCACATTAGAAATTTTATCATATTTTTCAACATAATCTAAGTTTTGCTGCAAAAAATACGCAGATTAAAATATCCCTCCAGCATTATTATATATACCCAGCGCTAAAACATTATGATGTAAGACGGGGTCGCCAAAGACCTCTGCGCCAAAACATCACACCTCATTTTTACTCAAATTACATATTAAAATCTTTAGCCTATTTTTCATGAATATTCAAGTGTTACCGCCCAAAATACCCCCATAAAAGATGCCGCCAATATGAATCTTTATATGCCTTGCGCGCAAAACCATCATGATGGAAGGCTACGTCTCTATAAAGCTCTGCACCAAAACGTCTTGCGCCAAAACGTCAAGTACCGAATAAAAAGCATGCGGATAAAAAGGACAAGGTTATGCCATATTTTTAAGGACTCGAAAGAAAATATTTAACACAGCCAAATTTACCAAGCATTTTCTACTCTACAAATCAATAAGAACATGATTGTATAAGAGCTGCTTATCGTATCTCATTGTTAAAAGCACAATCAGGAAAATCACATACAATCGAAGCGCCGTTAATATTACCTGCAGTTGAGAAGGTAATAAAAACTGTTCTCTATCATCCGACACCTTCAGATATCACAAAAAAATTCCTCTGAGTAATAACTTTGTTCAAAGAAGAAAAGATTCGCTGGCGAAGGTGTTGATTCATCACTGTAAAATTATTTAAAAACCTAAATTTTTCTTTTCCACTCGATGAATCAACACTAGTGAATAATGAAGCACTTCTAATTTCTTATGTTTGATTCATAAAAGATGTGAAAGTTGGCGTAGAATTGTTATTTGCTAAAAATTCAGAAACCGATACAAAGGGCGAAACGATATTTGACACTGTCAAAAGATTTTGTCAAAAGAATTATTGTTGGTCACAATATTTTGTCAGCATCTACTAATGAAGCTCCGGTAACGATCGGGCGTTATAGGGGTTTTATATCGCATTTAAAGCAAGAAGTCCCAAATGTTCTCGCGATACATTGTGTTATTCATCGTCAACATTTTGTCTCAAAAAATTTCAACAAACGTTTGAATACATCTCCTCATTGCGTCATTAGTGCAAAAAATATCATAAGAAGCAATTCATTGCAATACAGATTATTAAGTTGACTTTGTAGTTAAAATGATGAAGAATATAATCGTTTGTTGCTACACATGGAAGTTCTGTTGCTAACAAAATGAATTTGTTTGAATCTTATATTCAAGCATTAAAACTCAGTACAGGGGTTGTTTGAACACGTAGCTATAAACCTGCAACATAACTTGATTAAATCCAAAAAAGATACAGCTTTTTTGACAGACATGTTTATGATATTTAATTATAATAATAAACAATTTAAAGGTGATGGTTTGAATTTAATAAAAACCAAAAACGTCATATCTGCTTTTGTGGGAAAACTTACACTTTTCAAAAGGATGTTAAGTAGAGGAAAAATACGACCAATTTCTACCACTATCATCGGTTAATGTAAAGATGCAAAAAATACTCACATACAATCAGCATTTGGAAGATCTTCATGCTGATTTTACTCAGCGATTAATAGATATTTTGGAAATGGTCATACCTAGCTGGGTTTTGGATCCCTTCGCTAATGCATATAATGCAGATTCGTCCAATCTAGAAATGGAGCTTTAAGAACTCACAACCAACGAAGAACTTAAAATAAAATTCAGAAATGGATACCAGAAATTCTGGCTTCCAAAAGCAAACACCACCCAATATCCTGGATTGTGGGCAATTATTCAATTATTTTTCATAGCATTTCCTTCATCTTATTTAGTGAAACGATGATTCAATGGAATTACAAGCGTAAACATTCAAAAAAGAAGTCAACTAAACATTACCAAACGTGACGAATTGCTACAAATGCTTACGAAATGGGAACCAGACATGGACAAACTGTTAAACCTCCACTAGCTTAAATATCACATTCATATGGTTCTTGTGGATTTTTTAGTGAATTTTAAATCAGTAAAACATTTTGTATGAAATTTGATGGTTATTTGAATTTATTAAGATTTTTTTTTTCAATGCTAATTGGAAAATTTTAATATTGTATTAAAGTAGGGTATTCCGCTAGCATGTGCCTAGGATCGTAGCCGCGCGAATTTTATTATATAACAGCGGGATCAAAATTATACTCAATGTTGTTTAATAATATAGTCTCCATAATGTATATTTACAAATAAACTTAATAGCTGATCTTGTATCCATAGCATTTATAGACATAAATTGCCGAAATTTTTGACTGCTCAAATAGAGTAGAGGGTTTGATTTATCGTCTCTTAAGAGGAAAATAAATCAAGAAAATGCTGCGCGACTAGAGATTTAGGGGTAGTAGTTTGAAAAATTTTAATGTCTGCGTGGCCAAAGATGCATAACAACGCTGTCGTCAAGAAAATCAGGATTCTAGACGTATTTCTTTTCCAGAAATAGAGCCAACTAAAAGATATTCATAGAAAAAATTATCCAAATAGATATTCATCAGATAATTTATCAACCAACACGATTCAAAGAATACGTTGGATTTGAATGACCATACGGTAATTGATTCACACAATCGCTGTATAATTGTGTGTACTTCTTCCAATCAGATAGGCTACTAGAGATTATTAGTCAATGGTAAAGATAAGTCGAGGTCAGGGATGAGAGCGTGAATCACTCAGAGAATCGCGTCCGTAAATGAAGTTCCCTCCAAAAATTAAGAACTTATCTCGAGCACTTAAAAACTCAAAATTATGAAAAACAAAGGTACGTCTGAAACCCTCAAAGAGTCGCATCATCATCAATTTATGTACATGTAGAAAGATGATTTACTTCTAGGAAACATACGATAATATTTAGAAATCGTCATTATCATTCCAGAAATTCAGGTAGCTTAGAATAACATATTTGATAAATCAAAGAGTTATTAATATTTTTTGTTTGAATTTTCATTGATAATAAATTCCGCACATGCGCTGGAAACCACCACTTTCGGAATACATGAAGGAGGGAGCGTTGTAAAAAAATTTCTTCGCAAAGGTGGCTGTAGCGTTGATTAGCTTGGGAACCTATGTGTTAGAGCAGCGATTCCCAAGCTTTACAGGGCGCAGCCAATTTAATCCTCTTGAAAAAATTCCGCGGACAACTGCCTTATTACGTTTTAAATACATTAATCTTATTCTAATTCTAATTAATCAATTCTAAAAAAAATCACTGATTTTTAAAATCTCAATCAATTCATTAAACAAAATAATATTAAACGATAAATCGGTTTCAAAAATCGTATTTGTTAAAAATATAACTATTCTTAACAATAATTTAATTTTGCTTCAATGTTAGTTTCTCGGTGTCTTGGCACAACGAGTAGTTCCCAACATCATTAAGGCAGAGAGGTTTCTATCTATAAGTCTTGAACGTTGATTGTGTTAATTATTGTCATAGCTGCAAATAAATGCTCACATCTGTAGGTAGAACCAAACCTGCAAATGCACGTTGGGGAGAACGAGCGCATATTTTGATACTGTTCTGCGAGCAGTTGTTGGAAGAAAGAAATGGTACGGTCAAGTGACGGTGTAAAACTCTGTTCTAGAAATCTTGTTTTGAGTGTAGAATTACATTTTAATTCAATACCTTCTAGATGAATAAATTCATGTAAATGATAAATCTTTGATTCAGGAAACAAAAAAAAGATTTGTTGAAGAGTGCGACATTATCCTTCTCTTTTTCAAATTCATCAAATCTTGATTCAAACGCCTCCAGACAACTTTCCAGTTTAATCTATATTGTCAAAAGTTCAATGTTCTTTCTAGAAAACGTGCCTTCAGAATCGTAAATTCATCTAAAATTCCTTCTGTAAGCTGTCTGATAAACATACGAAGTTTCATTTTTAATGTATAGACTTCATCACATAAATTGGTGAACAGTTTGTCTTTTCTCTGGAGCCTCTCATTTAAGCAGTTTCAATGAGACGTTATGTAAACCCTGAATGCCAGATCATTGAGCTAGTCATCATTCCAAATATATTCCCATTCTGCTTGTAATTCATTTTTTCAGAAATAAACAGATAAATACTATTTTTAGTACCCAAAAACGTGACATAACATTTATTTTTTGAAAGCCATCTAACTTCACAGTGCAACAGTAGTTCTCCATATTCCTCCTTCATGTTTGATAAAAACTGCCGTAACTTTCTCCGCTTCAGAGCACTGCGGCTGATTTTTTTTACACATCGAATAATAACATCCATGACATTTTTTAAATTCAATGTTTTCGCACGGATAGCTTCCTGGTGAAGAATACAGTGATTTTTAAACATTAGAAATTTTATCATATTTTTCAACATAATCTAAGTTTTGCTGCAAAAAATACGCAGATTAAAATATCCCTCCAGCATTATTATATATACCCAGCGCTAAAACATTATGATGTAAGACGGGGTCGCCAAAGACCTCTGCGCCAAAACATCACACCTCATTTTTACTCAAATTACATATTAAAATCTTTAGCCTATTTTTCATGAATATTCAAGTGTTACCGCCCAAAATACCCCCATAAAAGATGCCGCCAATATGAATCTTTATATGCCTTGCGCGCAAAACCATCATGATGGAAGGCTACGTCTCTATAAAGCTCTGCACCAAAACGTCTTGCGCCAAAACGTCAAGTACCGAATAAAAAGCATGCGGATAAAAAGGACAAGGTTATGCCATATTTTTAAGGACTCGAAAGAAAATATTTAACACAGCCAAATTTACCAAGCATTTTCTACTCTACAAATCAATAAGAACATGATTGTATAAGAGCTGCTTATCGTATCTCATTGTTAAAAGCACAATCAGGAAAATCACATACAATCGAAGCGCCGTTAATATTACCTGCAGTTGAGAAGGTAATAAAAACTGTTCTCTATCATCCGACACCTTCAGATATCACAAAAAAATTCCTCTGAGTAATAACTTTGTTCAAAGAAGAAAAGATTCGCTGGCGAAGGTGTTGATTCATCACTGTAAAATTATTTAAAAACCTAAATTTTTCTTTTCCACTCGATGAATCAACACTAGTGAATAATGAAGCACTTCTAATTTCTTATGTTTGATTCATAAAAGATGTGAAAGTTGGCGTAGAATTGTTATTTGCTAAAAATTCAGAAACCGATACAAAGGGCGAAACGATATTTGACACTGTCAAAAGATTTTGTCAAAAGAATTATTGTTGGTCACAATATTTTGTCAGCATCTACTAATGAAGCTCCGGTAACGATCGGGCGTTATAGGGGTTTTATATCGCATTTAAAGCAAGAAGTCCCAAATGTTCTCGCGATACATTGTGTTATTCATCGTCAACATTTTGTCTCAAAAAATTTCAACAAACGTTTGAATACATCTCCTCATTGCGTCATTAGTGCAAAAAATATCATAAGAAGCAATTCATTGCAATACAGATTATTAAGTTGACTTTGTAGTTAAAATGATGAAGAATATAATCGTTTGTTGCTACACATGGAAGTTCTGTTGCTAACAAAATGAATTTGTTTGAATCTTATATTCAAGCATTAAAACTCAGTACAGGGGTTGTTTGAACACGTAGCTATAAACCTGCAACATAACTTGATTAAATCCAAAAAAGATACAGCTTTTTTGACAGACATGTTTATGATATTTAATTATAATAATAAACAATTTAAAGGTGATGGTTTGAATTTAATAAAAACCAAAAACGTCATATCTGCTTTTGTGGGAAAACTTACACTTTTCAAAAGGATGTTAAGTAGAGGAAAAATACGACCAATTTCTACCACTATCATCGGTTAATGTAAAGATGCAAAAAATACTCACATACAATCAGCATTTGGAAGATCTTCATGCTGATTTTACTCAGCGATTAATAGATATTTTGGAAATGGTCATACCTAGCTGGGTTTTGGATCCCTTCGCTAATGCATATAATGCAGATTCGTCCAATCTAGAAATGGAGCTTTAAGAACTCACAACCAACGAAGAACTTAAAATAAAATTCAGAAATGGATACCAGAAATTCTGGCTTCCAAAAGCAAACACCACCCAATATCCTGGATTGTGGGCAATTATTCAATTATTTTTCATAGCATTTCCTTCATCTTATTTAGTGAAACGATGATTCAATGGAATTACAAGCGTAAACATTCAAAAAAGAAGTCAACTAAACATTACCAAACGTGACGAATTGCTACAAATGCTTACGAAATGGGAACCAGACATGGACAAACTGTTAAACCTCCACTAGCTTAAATATCACATTCATATGGTTCTTGTGGATTTTTTAGTGAATTTTAAATCAGTAAAACATTTTGTATGAAATTTGATGGTTATTTGAATTTATTAAGATTTTTTTTTTCAATGCTAATTGGAAAATTTTAATATTGTATTAAAGTAGGGTATTCCGCTAGCATGTGCCTAGGATCGTAGCCGCGCGAATTTTATTATATAACAGCGGGATCAAAATTATACTCAATGTTGTTTAATAATATAGTCTCCATAATGTATATTTACAAATAAACTTAATAGCTGATCTTGTATCCATAGCATTTATAGACATAAATTGCCGAAATTTTTGACTGCTCAAATAGAGTAGAGGGTTTGATTTATCGTCTCTTAAGAGGAAAATAAATCAAGAAAATGCTGCGCGACTAGAGATTTAGGGGTAGTAGTTTGAAAAATTTTAATGTCTGCGTGGCCAAAGATGCATAACAACGCTGTCGTCAAGAAAATCAGGATTCTAGACGTATTTCTTTTCCAGAAATAGAGCCAACTAAAAGATATTCATAGAAAAAATTATCCAAATAGATATTCATCAGATAATTTATCAACCAACACGATTCAAAGAATACGTTGGATTTGAATGACCATACGGTAATTGATTCACACAATCGCTGTATAATTGTGTGTACTTCTTCCAATCAGATAGGCTACTAGAGATTATTAGTCAATGGTAAAGATAAGTCGAGGTCAGGGATGAGAGCGTGAATCACTCAGAGAATCGCGTCCGTAAATGAAGTTCCCTCCAAAAATTAAGAACTTATCTCGAGCACTTAAAAACTCAAAATTATGAAAAACAAAGGTACGTCTGAAACCCTCAAAGAGTCGCATCATCATCAATTTATGTACATGTAGAAAGATGATTTACTTCTAGGAAACATACGATAATATTTAGAAATCGTCATTATCATTCCAGAAATTCAGGTAGCTTAGAATAACATATTTGATAAATCAAAGAGTTATTAATATTTTTTGTTTGAATTTTCATTGATAATAAATTCCGCACATGCGCTGGAAACCACCACTTTCGGAATACATGAAGGAGGGAGCGTTGTAAAAAAATTTCTTCGCAAAGGTGGCTGTAGCGTTGATTAGCTTGGGAACCTATGTGTTAGAGCAGCGATTCCCAAGCTTTACAGGGCGCAGCCAATTTAATCCTCTTGAAAAAATTCCGCGGACAACTGCCTTATTACGTTTTAAATACATTAATCTTATTCTAATTCTAATTAATCAATTCTAAAAAAAATCACTGATTTTTAAAATCTCAATCAATTCATTAAACAAAATAATATTAAACGATAAATCGGTTTCAAAAATCGTATTTGTTAAAAATATAACTATTCTTAACAATAATTTAATTTTGCTTCAATGTTAGTTTCTCGGTGTCTTGGCACAACGAGTAGTTCCCAACATCATTAAGGCAGAGAGGTTTCTATCTATAAGTCTTGAACGTTGATTGTGTTAATTATTGTCATAGCTGCAAATAAATGCTCACATCTGTAGGTAGAACCAAACCTGCAAATGCACGTTGGGGAGAACGAGCGCATATTTTGATACTGTTCTGCGAGCAGTTGTTGGAAGAAAGAAATGGTACGGTCAAGTGACGGTGTAAAACTCTGTTCTAGAAATCTTGTTTTGAGTGTAGAATTACATTTTAATTCAATACCTTCTAGATGAATAAATTCATGTAAATGATAAATCTTTGATTCAGGAAACAAAAAAAAGATTTGTTGAAGAGTGCGACATTATCCTTCTCTTTTTCAAATTCATCAAATCTTGATTCAAACGCCTCCAGACAACTTTCCAGTTTAATCTATATTGTCAAAAGTTCAATGTTCTTTCTAGAAAACGTGCCTTCAGAATCGTAAATTCATCTAAAATTCCTTCTGTAAGCTGTCTGATAAACATACGAAGTTTCATTTTTAATGTATAGACTTCATCACATAAATTGGTGAACAGTTTGTCTTTTCTCTGGAGCCTCTCATTTAAGCAGTTTCAATGAGACGTTATGTAAACCCTGAATGCCAGATCATTGAGCTAGTCATCATTCCAAATATATTCCCATTCTGCTTGTAATTCATTTTTTCAGAAATAAACAGATAAATACTATTTTTAGTACCCAAAAACGTGACATAACATTTATTTTTTGAAAGCCATCTAACTTCACAGTGCAACAGTAGTTCTCCATATTCCTCCTTCATGTTTGATAAAAACTGCCGTAACTTTCTCCGCTTCAGAGCACTGCGGCTGATTTTTTTTACACATCGAATAATAACATCCATGACATTTTTTAAATTCAATGTTTTCGCACGGATAGCTTCCTGGTGAAGAATACAGTGATTTTTAACTATTGAGCGACATAGAAGCTGTTCGAGTAATGTATGACATCATGATTTACTACCCCAATTGCTGAACGTCAGTCTGTGCATATACTCACCCATTTCCCCATTCTATTTTGTTTTTTTCTCCAAGACTTGTAAGAGTTTCGAACAGATCGCTCCATTTGTAACTGTAATCAAAAGACGTCCTAGTGGTTCATTTAATGACATAGAAGTTGTCTTAATTTGTTCGAACAAAAGCTTCGACATGAGCTGTATCAGAAATGTCATTCGATTGATTCATGATCATCGAAAAAAATGTACAATTATTTATATGACCTTGTAATTGACGATGGACGTCACTAGCTAACTCTTACACTAGCTTGATCATCGTATTATTTGACGAGATGATCTCATCAATTAAATTTTTGCAGTTTATATCACCAAGCATTCTATCAATATTGATAACGCGGTTTTTATTATTTCTTCAGTGTCTGTTAACAGCTTGTTTTTTCGAGCTAAAAGAAGAGAGATTTCATGTGAAGTAATAAGAGTTATCTGCTATGTTCCTTAGCCTTCCTAAAAAATGATTTTTGAGTATTCGGATCTCTTGATTTTCAACGTATGAACTCTTTAAGTTAATCAGAATTAATTAGGTATTTAAAATTTATTTCTGAATGTGTGTTTCTAAAATGACGGGCAAGATTATATTTTTTTGCATGTGAAACACAAAATCCGCATATCAAACAAACAGGTTTTCCATATGAGTTCGGAGAAAACATAAACATATCAGTCCAATCTGATTTGAATTCACGACAAATACGATCGTCACTATTTCGCTTCATTACTATTTTCATTTTTTTGTTATTATTGATGGTGTTATGATGTATATTCGAGTATGAAAATGCTATTTTACCACAAAATTACCTTAAGTTCTGACACCTAAACAGTTATATCAAACGAGGAAATTGAGTCGTGGGATATTTTAATTTTAGAAGATGGTAGAAACTAGGCAATTTTTATTGTGCACTTTTTTTAGAAATAGATAATAAAGGAATTTAAACCACAACAGTTTTAGATAATCCCATATTGAAGATGTGCTTAAATTTAATTTTTTTTTAATTCTTTTAGATAAATTTAAAAAATTTGGAGCCCCGCGGGCCACTTCAAAACAGCAGGCGGGCCACTTTTGGCCCGTGATTGAAACTCTACGAATGCCACCTATGAAACAATCAATGATGGATGATAACTTCACCAATTTTGTAGAAAAAATAGATAAGAAATACGACGATGATGAAACATTGACACGGATTTTAAGGATTTATGATATAAGGAAAGTTTTTACAAAGATCCCATTCATCGCCAACTTATGTGCTTACATTTGTGCAATAACTAAACAGCCAAAATTAAAAAAACTTCGATATGCCTTCAGTAGCTTTGAGTATTTATTATGTTAACATTCAGTGATATTATTGGCTTTCGATTCATTTTTTCTGAGTGTTGAATGGTCCACAAATTTGAGTAAAATTTTTTTAATGATAGAATTTAATCAATCAGTAACGAAAATTTTTATCATCGGTATCTCTATATTAAATATTTTTCTGGGGTGTATGCGGCTTGATATAAACATGGAAGACTCAGATCGTCAAAATACGGCAGATGCTGCCAACGTTGGCTTAACAACTAATTAATTATAATAATCAAGTCTGATAGATACGATATCTTTTAAAATTTACTTAATTCGTATTTTTAATGTCTAAATCTATCACCTCTACGTTTTATTTCTTATCAAATCAGTTT
Organism: Thelohanellus kitauei; assembly: GCA_000827895.1. Taxonomy (NCBI): domain Eukaryota; kingdom Metazoa; phylum Cnidaria; class Myxozoa; order Bivalvulida; family Myxobolidae; genus Thelohanellus; species Thelohanellus kitauei. Next base: position 35,875 of record JWZT01003435.1, read on the forward strand.
CAAAATACATCCTAGTACTTGAATTAATTCAATATATCTAAGATATCTATTTAAGAACTTTTATATCGGGTTTTTCGAACTAGTTATAAATATTTACAATCAACTTAATTAACTTTGCAATCGATTTAATAATATTTGAAACTATATCACAAATGAATAATGGTAGTCCATAATGTCCGCGCTCACTGATGTGCTGTCTAGTATCCCTTTCAATATTTTCCACCTACTCAACTAAGAGTTTCGTGAACCCTATCCTAAGTACACATCATATGAATGATGAGGTGCTTTCCTTTGTCTTGTGGTTCTTCTATGAGCAGAAGGTGAAGGAGAATTATGATCCTGATTTTAAAATTCGTCATCTGACGCTTGAGAGGTCTTACGTATTTTTCGGTTTGCCATCGCTTGGGTTGATGTGAATTTCTGATATATGATGTTCTTCCATGTGGTTTTCGATTCGGACTTGAGTATCCACGCGTTCCGAAAGAGTCACGTAGGAAGTCATATGGAAAAATATCTTGATGTATATCCGCATTCTTTTAACTTGGATTGCTACTTAAGATGATTTGCGTGCTTTCACTTGAGTTTGCCACCTACGTTAACCTAATAGGGAAGCTATCGGTGTATGTCAAAATTTTTCCGCTATGATAAACAGGTTTGAGCTTGTTCTTTTCCACACATGTTCGTCCTACTCGAATTCGTGCCACTTTGAATGTTGATTGTGGTATTCTTTCTGCTTTTGAACTGCTCGGCTAGTGATATCCTGGACGTTAGGTGATATGTTTTCATGTAGCGTACGTAGTCGACGTCTTAACATTAAGTCTGCAGGTCGCGTGGAGTCATTGTACATGCCGTGTTCCTGAACGAGTAAAAAATAACGCGGAGATGTCTATATACCTCCGTAATAGTTTCCAACATTTTTGTATTTTTATATAATGATACGAATAGTTTTATCTCAACATGCAAGTTAGTTTTAGTAATGGTATGTACTCGGCTTAATGTGCTTACTTGTGTTGTTCTGCAAAATATTTTCGCGCTCATCTGATGTAAATTGACCGACATTTTCAGAAACCATTTGTTTTAATAAAACCCTATATTGAAAACATGTCTTATAGACAGTTTATTGTCTCACAACTGGTACATTCAAGTAATAAATAGATTTAGGTCAATTTTGAAAACGAATAGATTGTTTCCAGCTAGTAGAACCCTTCGATTTTTCAAGAATAATCGATGAGTATACTCTCCCAGGGACGATCGGATATTGATCTTGGTAGGATCTGCGATTCTTCTATATTAGAAGCATTGACCTGGCATACAGAACATTGTTGAACCTGTGACTCTCTCTTTTGATATTGATGGCCCCCAAACGTAACATTAGTAATGTCTTTCATGGAATGTGCACGTGAGTGCTTTATATATAATCAGTTTAGAATTTCAAAGCTTAAGGAGGCCAGAACTACCATTCTGTCTTGGTATAGAAACATATCCTCTCTAAACTTAATGAATTTCATATGTCAAAAAATTGTTTTTATCATTCTAAAGACTGTTACGCAGGGGCAATCCTAATTTCATGTACGTTTTGATTTTTTAGATCAATGTATTTTTGGATGACTTGTTAGATACCCTATGTTTATCCATCGCAAACATAGATACTATTAACCTGATGTTCTCCTCTAGAAAACTCTCTCTGTCGGTACTGTTTCACGGCAATCTTGATATGAATTAATGGATTAGTTTGTCTTTGTTTGAAGGTATGAAATTTCGTAATTATAAGATGACAGTAATATCCTCAAACGAATGAGGTGATGGGAAATTGTTTTCGAAACATCTGTGGTAGAACTAAAAATTCGTTACAAGGGTTAATGATCAGTAATATGAACTTCGGTGCGTGAATTAATTCGTTAAACACAAAGATTAGATAAATGCTAACGCATTCTCTATCCTAAAACGAACAGTTGTTTTAAGGCTTAGACAATGTATTATATTTAAATGTCAAGGCTTTTCCGATCCGTTTTTCAAAACATGCATAAGCCCTCTTGCAATCCCAACAGCCAAATATTTTTAGCTATAATTATGAGTAATTTTATGTGTAGCAAATGCATTAATGTAGCATTTGTAGCTTAAGATCTCTTTATTTCCTCTTAAAGAATCTACAGGTTGTCGGTCCACTGCGAACGAACCTTCTTGAACAACGGGTGGTAAAATAATATGCATTTAGCTTTTAACATCGGTAAAAATTTGAAAAAAATTGCTAATGTACCCCAGAAAAGATTTGAGCTCCGCTACAGTAAAAGTGGAAGGACTGTCTAATATCTGTGATAATTTATCGTGGATTGGCCTAATACCCTGTTCATTAATCAACTGACCTAAGTAGCTTCTTTATCAAAAAATTTACATTCGTCGAATTTCGTTGCAATATTATACTTTTTAAGCATAGTTGTCATGTTAAAAACGTTGTTCTGATATTCTTCATCATCTCTATTGTTTAAAATGTATCATCGATGTATGAGGTGACAAATAGAGATGGCGCAACACTCGATCAATAAAATTTATAACTGATGGCAGGGCAGCTGAAATACTTAACGGCAATAGTTTTTATTTGTAGAAACCTAGGTGTGTTGAAATTGGGATTAGTTTTGAAGAGTCTTCGTTTAAGGGAATAAGAGGTATGCATCTTTTCAGTCAATTACAGAAAATATTTCATCGCGATTTAGTACCGTTATCACGTCATTGAATGTAGGCAGGTGATATGTAAGAAAATCCATGTAATTATTTGTTGTTTCGTTGTAATCTCTGCAGGTATGAATTCTTCTTATTACTTGATTTCCCTTTTAAATATAAACCGCTGATTTAATGGATTCGTTTTTTTTATCGAACTTGCTTCGTAAGAACACCTTGACCGACTCGTAACTCAGTTCCCACCAATCTTTGTCTAGAAATATTTCCAGAAACTACTGGAATGAGATGACACACATTTCTTCAACAAAAATGTTGTTTTCCCGTGTTGTATCCAGCTTCTCAGACAATCCTTAGACATGAAAAGCCAGTTCGAATCTTTTAATGTAAAAGGTCAACTCTTCCCCTGTTTCTTCGAATGTATCAAACTTAAACCCCTTGATATTCGTAATTAAACAATCATCTTACCGTGACTTCTGTTTTTCGTTGTTAGTACTAGTCGCCATATGTAAAAATAATGAATAATGCTAGTCTACAATGTCCGCGCTCACCCACATATGTTGTCTTGTATTTCTTACCGCAACCAATTAAATAGTCATAGGAATCGATTAAGGAATCTTTGCAAACATTCTAATAAATGTTACGATCGATTTAATTATATTTACAACCAATTTATTAATCTTCGCTATCGATTTAATAATATAAGAAATCTGTTTAATAATCTTGACAATCTATTTACAGTGCTTTGATGGTTCAAATAATGACTTTTCCAATCTAATGTTGACTTTTCTAATCTAATGTTGACTTTTCTTAATGAATAATCACATTTTCAGCCAAATGTGGGCTCTACTTTGACCTCTCAAATATCTCGAATGCCAATTCCCAACAAAAATCAAATATAATGGGGGTTTCGAGATAAATGTGACCCTCTATATGCCCATGCCCGAACTTTTACATCATTTTATTTTTTTGACCAAAACGGCAGCCGAATCTTGGCTCCATAAAAATTTTAAAGCACATTAGAGTTTCAATTTTTATCGATGAAAATATTCTAATGTAACTTCCGAATCAAAATCACATTTTTGGAGTATTCGACTATAGAAGTTGCACCCTTAATAGCTTAATTTACATTAATGCTTACTGATAAGAATACATCCGTGATTTATAACTAGAAATGATTCATTGCATTTCTGAGTTTAACATTCGTCATTGTTACCCATATTTTTCGATAAAATAAAAATTTGAATTATTTGATTTAAAAGAATACGGTAAATTGGATTTGGTTTTCATTTACATTAACAATTTTTTTATGGGTTGCGATATTTAAGATCAAAGTTGAAGATAACGAATGTTAAACACAGTAATGGAATGAATCATTGCGAGTAATAAATCACCGATGTATACGTATGAGTAAATGTAAATTGTGAGATTTAGGGTGAAACCTCTCTAAATCTCATATCAGGTTTGAATTTACGATATTTCATCCTTTATAATGACTTTGACTCCAAAAAGTGATATTTTTGTTTACACCACGGTTTTATCTTCCCCATTTTCTGATCTGTTTTTCAACAGTTAAACAATAAGATGTGTCAAGAAAATCAATCCGGTACACCAGAAGGAGCGAGTTAAGAAAATAAAAACAAAAGTGTATTTTGATTTTTAATTCACAGAGAAAGACACGAAATTTCATGAATTTTGCAAAATTAGAAATTATGAATAGCAAGATCAGATGAGGAGCTACAACATAAGAAATCGCGACTGATCTCAAAACCTTTGAGAGTTTGGCAGGCAACTACAAGAGGAAGATTGAAATATGGCAAATTGTTTTGATTTTTCCCAAAAGGAAAAAAGAAAATAGATAAAGAGAAGAGTAGTCTTCAATGAATACGCACGTTGTTTCCAACAACAACTCAGTAACCCTATATGGAATCCAGTCGTTCCTTCAAGAACAGAGCCATAACGAGATGTGTCTCGTCTATTTTTTACATTCTCAAGGAGTCTTTTATGAGGAACAGAGTTCAAAGACGTCCCTCAAGCGAGAAATAGTTATGTGAAACTGGACATGAGACAAAATTATTTCCGGATGGTCTGCAAAATAAACGATGACAGAATATTATTTATAAACGAGACCGAGATAAATTTACACATAAATCCTCACTGTGGGTATTCTCCAGCATGTTTGACTGCGACTATTTCTGAACCAACCAACAAAGAAGTGAATATATCTTTTTTATTGTGTATATCACTTACCGGCGTCATGAATTATGAGAAAGAAGGTGGGGTCATTAACGGTGAACTGTTCCTAGACTCCATGACGCAATTAAGCCAAATGAATTCAAACGTATCGATCGTTAACATGATAGATAATACACGGATCCATAAATCAAGAATCGTAAAAGCATATTTACATGAGTCAAATATGAGGGTAGAATTTCTACCTTATATTCACCACAATGAAACCCTATAAATAAGTGTTTTTCTAGCTTCAAAAATCTCATTCTTCAAAGAAAATCCCAATTAACCATAATACAAGAACCTCAATGAATAGCCACAGCAATTTTTACGAATAACACGAAATTTTGCATGGTTGTTTTTTAGAAATATGAGAAGATTCGTTGACATTGGTTTCTGACGAAGGATTTCAAATATTGGAATATAGTTAAATTTTTGTGGCTTTGATTTATTTTTTTCTAATTCAAGTATCAACTCTCTTAAAAAGTGATAATTCTGACATTTTGAATAAAAAATAACCGGTTCTGAGTTAAAATTAACCAGTTTTCAGTAAATATAAATGTCAATATTTTAAAAACAATTTAAAGTTTACGCATGTTCGTTAATAGATAAACGTGTATTCGAACTCCCCTCCTCCTAAAAAATGTGATTTTAGTTTTGAAGTTACGGCAGAGTATTTTCATCAATAAAAATTGAAACTCCGATGTGCGTTAAAATGTAAGAATTTTGGCGCCATAAATCTGCTACCATATAGGCAAAAACTTTAAAATTATGTAAATGTTCGCGAATATGCATATAGAGGGTCACATATATCTCTAGAACTCCATTATGTATGATCTTCGCTGGCAATTTATATAGGAGAACTTTTAGTGGTCAAAGTTGAGCCCCCTTTTTTGCTAGAAATGTCACTATTCGTTTGATTGGAAAAGTTGTTATTTGAGCCGTCAAAGAACTATAATACGTTTCGCAGCCGATTTAACAATATTTGCAACTTTTAAATTAATCTTTGCGATCGAATTAATATCAGTTTCAACCATTTTAATAACGTTTGCAATTCCTTTAATAATATTTACGATCAATTTACTAATCCTTGAAATCTATATCGTACGCTTTTCGACCGATTTAATAATATTTGCAACTTTTATAAATAATCTTTGCAATCAAATTAATAACAGTTACTACCAATTTAATATTCTTCGCAACCGATTTCGTACGTTTTGAGACCGAAAAAATAACATTTTAATATTTTTTAATAGTTTTAGCGATCGAATTAATAAAAGTTGCAACCATTTTAATAACTTTACTATAGCATTTATAATATTTACTACCCCTTTAATAATCATTGCAGCCATTCTAATAAGATTTGCATCCATTTTAATAATCTTCGCAATCGATTTAATAATATTTATTACCAATTTAATAATATTTGCAACCACTTAATAATCTTTGCCATCTATATAATATGTTTTGCAACCGAATTAATAGTCTTTGTAACAATCTTAATAATCTGTTCAAAACGTTAAATAATTTTTGCAATCAATATAATAAAAGTTGCCACGGATCATTTAATAATTGCATGATTGGTATAATTAATCTTGTAGAAGCGTAAAAGGCGAGTCCAGACAGATGAACTGACCCCACATTGATGCTCATCCATCGGTCGCCTCGCTGACAACTAATCTCTGTTACATTATTAAGGATATCATCTATACCGTATCACTTGTTTTATCAACTTTCATTTTTGTTTAAGTCAATCTCAAAATTTGTAAGTACATCAACTGCGCAAAACATGAGAAACCGTATTTGCACTAAAATCGAATTTATTTTATAAAACAGTGATATAATTGGTTTTCAGCGAGTCAAACAAACACTAGGGTGTTTCTTTTTGTTTTTACTTATAAGCTTGTTTGAAATGTTCAATATAACCAACAAAATATTTTGAATAAACTATTTGAGAAGGGATTCTACATATGATGGGCTTTGTAATTTTTATCGATCCGGTACAAATCAATATTTAAATCAATAACTCTATGGTATGATTGGTGTCAAAACTATGTTTTCATTTGTTATCACAACCTCTTCGTGTTTGCTTGCAAAATATATATAAGTAATTCACTTTGTTAAATCTTAAAATATTCGAATGATCGGTAAACTTAACAAGATGATAAATAAAATTTCATCACCCCTCCGCCTCGCATAGTATATTTTTTTTGATTTGTGGCAACTTTTATTAAAGGTTTCAAAGAATATGCAATACTTTAAAAAATGATATGAAACGAATATTCAATCAAATCCTTTTGATACAACCTATAAAAAAGATAGGAACATCCAATATTATTTGAATTGAAATTTTACTACAATTGCAAATTATCGAGTTCACTATCAAGGAAAGATTGGAATACAAAGAAAATAGCTAATCATAACATATTGATATCAATAGAGATGATAAACACGTTAATGCTTGCATTGCAACTATCTAGGTACCTTTACACTATATGGGCCGTGTTATTCGTGACAATCGTCAATCTCTATTGGAAGAAATATATTTATAATTTCTAAAGTCTGAAATCTATTCAGACGAATGGAGATCACATCACATAGATGAGTTATTTCTCAAGGATTTTGTGAATTGTTTAGAACTATTACCACGTATTTTTTTTCAACTCAGATTAGTTTTTTTAACGCAAAATGACAAAATACAAGTAGGGATTCGCACATTTGAAAGCTTTTTCATTTTTTGTGGAATATTTTCACATATTTAAGAAAATTTATATTCATTTTCATGAATGAAATGATATCGTTGATGTATCATGGATAACCTAAGGCTACAAAATATTCCGATGGAAATATAAATCACCCAAGACAAATTTTTTAGAAACAAAAGACAATATATGCATATAAAAACACATGAAACACGTTGGAATATCCTTGAATATATGATAAATATTTTAAGAAAAATATCGAAACACCGTACTCGACAGCACATATTATTCAAAAAGATAATTTGAAGAATTACAACTGAAAGAGAATAAGAGATGTATTAGATAAAGAAGCATTATTAAGAAAATATTTTCATCAAATATCAGGTTTATAACCTCTGTCAATCAATAAATAAAACTTATTAAATTTTATAAATGATCCATATCTCCTTCTCTCAAAAGTCTATGATAAAATTTCAACTGATGGATATTATTATGGTATCGAAAATGTGCATATTCGGGGACTTATGTTTAAATTAGAGATATCCATATTTATGTATCGAAAAAACTGTCATACTTCAAAGATATACCGATGTAACTCTTTTTTATACACAACAATATCTTAAAATTTTGGTAATTTTGTTTAGATTTAACGCGTAACAGTAAATAAGTTTGAATTAAAGTAAATATTTCTAAAATTATACCCTACAATAACATTTGCATATCAGCACTGATTATGGCTGAAGATAAAATCGTCGATGATTTTGATATTTGTCAGAGATTATGTACCGCAGAGCATGAACCATTATATATTTAATCGTTTTTCACTAGGTGCAAAACGCGATAAATTTACTTTCACCATCCAATACATAGATCATGGAGATCTGTTGTTGAATGGAACAAATATTACATCATTTTCCATTCAAGATGTCCTACTTATAGACATGGACATTAAAAACTTCTCAATTTGGTAGTTTAATTATAAAAAAGTAAATGAAATTTATAATGATTCTAGCAATTAGTGTTTGGAAATATGAGGTGAGATTTTCGAGTGTAGTATTAGCAGTCGTTTACTGAAATTGGTCTGAGCCTAAAAGGAATAATCTCGCTATCATTTATCCTGTACTTCTAATAATAAAAAACACATAATAGAACCTTAGAATGTCCTCATCGAAAAGTCGGATATTTAAAAGGAAAATGGTGTATATTTCATTCCAATGATTTGTTTTGGTAATAAATTTTAACAATTTATCACACAATAACACTTAATGCCCTCGCTCGTACTCGTTTAATAATGAGTTGACATCAAGTATGATGGCAACTATTTATGGTTATTAAGTCCGCCTATTGAAATATTTATTCTCAGCCTCGAATCGATGTCCTTATTTATAATTTCGTAATTACGAGTATTATAGCTAAACTTAATTTTCTTGGGGGTTTCAAGATGATCTTATTTATTAAAAAAAGATTTATCACAAATATTAGTATGATGAAAATATGCCAGGTCTTAAAGACGACAAATCTAGCGATCCTTTGACAAATATTTAATATTAAAATAAAATTAATCAAATGTTCAGATGACTTCCATTTTTGAATCTAAATTTTAAGCAATATCTTCTACCTTCAATTATGTATATCTTCAATGACACCAATGAAAAAATGATTATTTCAACCGAAACACTCGTTATTATAAACCCATATTTTGAGCCTGATTTTATACTTTTTGAAGAGGTAGAATATCTTTTGATCTTCGCACTTATATTATCAATTAGTGTTTGATTATTCGACTTTTTAGCACGGAATTTTGACACGAGAGACATAACTGGATTTTGCGTGATTGTAACAAGTAAATCAAGATAGTCTGAATTAAGAGGGACATCCAAATTTGTGAAATTGTTACCAGTAATATTGCGTTATATTGCAGGATATTCACCAATAAATAATCGTTAATTTCTTTTGTAAACAAATATCCTACGAGGATAGATTTCAAGAGCATATTCAAATTCATTTAGCAAATTTCGAAAAAGACATCTTGCAGACAGAATCATTTTCCGGTATTTATCTGATTTTACAGTTTTTTTCAAATAAGAGTCAAAATTTATCGATTCGTTCAAATCTATGATGTCACAAAAGAAACAAAATTAAAAATTCAATCCTGTTGAAATGACATGATTCAACCTTGATTTACAATATGGGCCAGAGTCTATTCTTAAAAAAAATCACCAATTCTATTCAACATGTAAGAACTTTTAAAAATATATAGGTCATCTACACGACAGTTGAGGCCATTGTTAAGTTTAAGGAATACTTTTATCGATATCATAATTGATTACGTCAGTTAATGTGCCAATATGACTCAGAATACCCTCGATTTTGCAATATGGTAAATTTTTCAATTAAAATGAAAGAATAATTGTCCTGATCATTGAACTTAAAAAATAAAAACTTCTTTACCCTCATTTCCGTGCCTTTTATTTGGATTTATCGCATGCGTTATCAGAATAACGGAAACGAAAAATTAAATTGTACAGAATTGCATTAAGGAATGATTCTTTAATTCAAAACGATTGCACGATAAATAATTTGAAAACTATCACCGCATTGGTTATATAATTTGATCTATTTTTAATATTTACTGTTATAATTGTAAATTCACATGAAGATTTAATGGATTGGCTTTATCTATTCCACCATTCATAAAAAGAAATTATTACATTCCGATTTTTCATCATATATCAATACCATGATTTTTGTTTTGCGAAAAAAGTGAATTCATTTTATTATCTTTTTTGCAGTGACCAGCATGTTTATCGATTATATCACCAAGTTTTCAAAAGATAGCAAGGAACCTATTTCTATTTTCGTTGAAAACATAACCTAACGACTCTAAATACAAATTGTGAACAAACTATTTGATTATTTGTATTTTTGATTCAGAGGTTCAAATATATCGCCTGACGATTCTATGAACACGGAAACGCTTTTAGTTGCCATGAATGATTATTTTAGAATATGACAGAAAGTATATTAGGGTATGTAACATCTCAAAATTCAGCTATCTCGTAATTAAATAGCTTTCAAATCAATGTGAAACCCTTTGATTAATTTGAGGTTTTAAAACTATTGTAACATTTTAAAAATTGACTGATTTAGCGGTAATAACACTTGATTTTGTTTGAAATCATTAGTGTTGTCCTTGTAACGCTTGAAGCCTGAAAATATTAACACAGGTTTTTAATTAATTGAATTTGAGATTGTGGCATTAATGAATGGATATAAACTATAGGATATGACTTTTACAAATGAAAAATGGATTACATCAAAATGGGATTGAAGGAAAGGAAACTTTACACGAATTGAAATTTTAAATTTTGGAAATGCGACATATATTCTCGATCAAAACCATTTTTTTCGTCTTTGTGAGTCTGTAGTTCATGTAACTATATGTACACTTGTATTTATCATCGTAATAAGTGGTTCCTGGAGTAATTTTAACTGTATTGATGCGATAAAACCCAAAGTATTTTTCTTCTTATTCTAAATAAATCGATCTGGAGTTTGATTGTATATGTTCTAAGTTTCTAATAAAATAGCTGAGATTTTGATGGTAGATTAACACATTATAGATATATTTAAGGTGTATTTTAATTGACCTCTATTTGGCATTTATAGTGGATGACTCAATGCTAATGGAATTTGAGAAATAATATAGGAGAAGATCCTCTTCCACTCGACGATACTAGTAGGTTCATATAACATGTGCGCAGATTTTATATATTATTAAATCTCTAAAAAAATGTGATTTTAACGTTACATGGATAATAAAAGCGAACCCTTAGTGTTAGAAGAATATCCATATAATTATCATTAAAAACTGAAAAGCTGTACATCATGAGAAATCTTTATTTGCTTACCGAATGAGGACGTCACATTATGTTTGTGACATTTAGCACAGGCAGAACAATTTTATAAATTGACATATTCAGAATTTTGTCTCTAGAATATGCATCATGTGTAACGTTTTTAAAGGATGTGTTCATCATACAGCCCCTACGATACTGCATTAATAAATACGCATTATGGAATGCCAGGTCACTTTATAATTTTGTGAAGAACTGTACCATAAGAGAGACCGAAATTAAACGTCGTGTGATTGACTTTTGTTACTTAATTTATGAGTATGAGAGCGATTATTCAGCTGCACGATAAAATCATGAAAAAGCAATACGGATAAAATCATAATATCAATATTTTAATCAAATTTTGATCAATCATATTCATCTTTATCCATCAGGGAATAGTTGCTGGTTCTGATTCTTCCCTTTGTCGAGTTTCAATATCAGCAGTAATCACCACTCGCATAGATCTACGGTTGAGGCTATTTTGATTTGTTCGAATTCCATACATGGTGAGCAATATTGATAGACAAACCAGCAAAACCGTACCTAAATCTTTTTTTATGTATATACCAAAAACAATGGTAGCATCGACACCATCGATTTTAGTTATTTTAGAAGTAATGATGTCTGGATAACCCGTATATGAGTGAAAATGACTTTTACAGACGATGTCTGTCGAAATGCATTTCCCTTGGCACAGATGATTTCGTCTTGTGCAATTTTCTGAGTTAAATCCATTATACTTGGACAATCTTTCTCATCTGTTCCGTCCTCACAATCATTAAACCCGTTGCACCTCACGTTGTTCAATTTGCATTTTGAGTTTTTGCATAAAAACCCAGCACAAAGCGGCCCTGGATTAAAAATAAAATACTTAGGCAGTCAGGGTTTTGCTTAGGACATGTACAAATATTATTTGTTAAAATCATGTTTGAGGGACAGCCGCATTTTACGATGGAATCAAGTGATGGATAACACATGAAGTTGCAGTTTAAAGACCGACAGAGTGTCAAGTAATCTATAAATTAAATAAAATACGTTGCAATGCCACCCGATGTAATTCTACATGGTTGAAATCGTAAAGAGGAAGTAAGGGTTTTTCAACACTTGTGACTAAATTCCGATATTTGAGTCGTAAGCCGGATAAAACATACATGTGGTCACCATAGACTGCGAAATTACTTACATCATTAATATTCAACGAAGACTAGATAATCAAAGAGACACCTGCGCCGTGAAATCTGTAACAGAATTTTTAATCTTTAATACACGCTGGGATGTAAGTACAAAAGTCATCGTTTTTTTCAAATCAATGAACGCTTGCTTAATATCAAGATTTTGCGTGGAGCATTTCGGTGGTTCAAGGAAATCCCAATGACAAATACTTTTACGGGACGTCACAAACGAGATCAATCTATATTAGAATAGATTAGGACCTGTGAGGAAACGAGTATTTGAACCACACGACATCTTCGTGTATCACGTGTCGGAAGTTTGTCAAAAAAGATAACATTTTCAGTTGTCTTTTGCTTGTCAAAAAGATCAACACACGGGAAATAGAGTCAAACACCATATCCGTGATAGGATCACTGTGGAAATAAATTCTGGCTTCAGAGGTACCAAAGAATTTTAATTGTGTGATATGTTGATCGTGGTAATTGTAAAGAAGTTGCCGCTGGAAATCAAATGCGATAGGTGTGTTGATATTAACATTCTCCTGAAGCTCGATTGGTGATGGTTCTTTTTCTCCAATGTCGGAAACAGGCGTCAGTATCCGCAACATGTACATTTTATTTTTTGTGTGCAAAATTAGAATATTGGTCCATTCTGGTTATAGAAATAATAAACCATCATTAACACACATCTGCGATAACTTGAGGGCATCTGAATACGAAATATCAGGGGTGCAAGTAGTTTCAGCCAATTTCACATATCTAAATATTTATTATAGTTACCCTGGGTGATGTCGTTGATCACTAGTCTCAGCATCGCATTTTTTTGGTTCGTGAATTTGACCAGAGAGTGCTTCTGGCACACAGATTGCAGAATATGGCCGATACCCAAATGTGCTGATTTATAAGCTAAGTTACCATGGAAAGTCATCTGATGAGCAGGTACATGGAAACTTTTGTTTGATGTGATCCGTTTTTTTGTCCAGACATCGAATTTCAGAATTTCGAATTGTCATTAAGATCTTCTCATTGCGATAACAGAATCCACCTGAGCCAGATTTTGGAAGGTACCAATCTTTATATTCACTGTTTTCACAATCACGATCTAATTAACCCAATTACAAACTGATTAAATTTGAGAAGTCGATTCCTTTGAATCTTATTTTTTGAGGATTCGATCCGCTGGCGACTATCAAAACTCTTTGGTCGTCGGTTGATAACTTCACTACGTAAAAAACTTTTGCCTTGCTTTCAAAAAGTTTGAGTCTAGACCATGATTTTGCATGGTTTAAACTGTAATTTATGTAATTTGTGTCACGATCTATGGAGATGATCACAGATCGGTAGTTGAGCAACATCACTTTTGACGCTGTTTCTGGATAAGCTCTCCATGTGTAACCGCTATCGTATGTGATAAAAGGTTGGAATCCATCTGTTAGTGGATGATAATGTATATCGATACTCTCTGAATTGTCAGGAATATTGAGAGAATCGTGAAGACTGAATTTAAAATGTACTCGTTGTGAGTACTTCCAACCGTTAGTATTGAAGAATTTCATTTCGTGCCAAGATCGTCCACGATTGGTGCTTCTTAGAGTATAATGCTCTTTTTGGTTGATAGGGAAGTTCATATATATTAAGCCATCAGTTCTTTTATCTAGAAAGAACTTCGATTCCATTAACGTATTCACAGCTGAGTTATAGCATGCTGTTCTCACAAAATGATAGGGAGTGGCTGTGGTAGTCCAGAGACAGGTGGTGAGAGAACTGTCAACCAATAGAAGGTAATAATTTCCAAAGGCGTAGTCAAACTGTTTCACTTCCTGAAGTCATGAACATCAGACCATAATGTTCAAGAGCTTTGGAAACTTCGCAGGACCATTTGTTTCTGTGAAAACGTCCACAATCGTGAACGATAGAAGCTTATCAGCCTAAAACAACAACTTTGACATACGTTTGAATGAATTACCAAGACTTTATCATTGATGATAATGTAATCAGTGGCGCCTTGTACAGAAACATCTTGAAATCCTTGTCTATGATCATCAGTCATAAATCTCAATATAAATCTATATATACGATCTTGTTCTTAATGTAGTATATATTGGCAATTTTGGGACGCTGACATTAGAATGATAATTACCAATAAATTTTGCGAAAATAGTGCCAATCTTTATGATATCCTCCATCAGCCAATTTTCTATCGCCTTCACAGATCCCATCCTTGAATTAACGAGTTTTGAATATGCAAATTGTTTTAATTTTATGTCGTTAAGTTTTACTAGAAACGAGAAAACTCAATTTCTGCTTTGACTCAAGTCTATTTTGAAATATACTGAAAGACAAAGAGATCAAGAAAAAAAATCGAATTTGTTTTGGCTAGTTTAAAATCTATATAATCAAAATATTACGATAATTCTCATTTTCTTAATTTCAAAAGGGACACATTCAACGTTAACTGTAATTTTGGACAATTTTAACACATTTTTGATCAATATAATATTGGTCAAAACAAACATGAAGCATTCATCGACAATCTGCAAGGTTGACTGCAAGCAGATGAATCAGAGATTGAATAAAACCTAGATGAGAGTGTGAAAAACACCATGGTTCTTATTCGGTATAACATTAAACTCTTTAATAGATCTGCCTCAAAAATACGTGATTTAATTTAAACACAGGCTTTAGTTATATAAACGGTTTTCGAGACAATTTTTCTTGTTGAAAAATTGACATCAGCATAATTCGTAATATTATTTTTGATTTAAATGGGTGTCGTTATGATAAAGATAGTTTCTCTTTTTTTGCACAGTAAATAAAAATAAGAATATGGTCGTCTCTTCTTTTATAAAATTTTTGATCGTGATCATAAACTGCATGTTTAAAAACGATTGAAAATCATCGCAACAAAAAAAATTATTAAAATATATAGTCAATTTTTAACACATCGTATTAAGGATTGAGTGAAAAAAATCATTCCTCTCTCGAGACCTACTGTTTAAGGTACATTCATTTCACTTGATGAAACGCTTGTTCCATAATCAGTGTCGGACTAGATGTTAACAGTTTTGGAGTTGCTGTTTTGTACATTAAATAAGTGTATCAGTGCTATGTTAAATGAATATAAATCATTTCATACTACGATAAAAAATATTTAACTTTTAACATACGATTGCACCCGAAGTGATACGTTAAACATTAAATTCAGATGTCACAAGTTGTTCCTCACAAGTCATAGGTAAACAAATACATTATCATTATTAAAACATTTATTATCCTCTATGCTAGAGGTGCACAAACAGTGCCCCTGCGGGCAACTTGTGGTATTTGAAGAGGTTTTGTGTGGGTGTATGTTGACGGATAGTAATTACAAGCATTGAAGATTGTCATATTGTCCTTTGTCCTGTGCCTATGTCTAAACTAGACTGTTAAACGCGTAAATGGTGGAAGAGAACCGTCAATTTAAAGAAGAATGTACTAATAGGTATTTTATGAACATTTTCATCCAAATATCCTTGTGCTTAATTTGTTTACATTCCGTCCATGTGCTTGAGGAGTTCAATAAGGCGTCGTTACGAAACTAAGTACGCTGAAACATTTGATAACCCTTAAGAGTCTGCTTGATAGGATAAATAAAGCCTTTTTAATGAGTCATTATAATCCACGAAACAGTCTTTAAAATGCAAACTGGAAGACCAAAAATGATTTGTCCAGAGAAATCTGTAGAGTAGCCCATATCATTGTATATGGTCGCGTTAAATTAACGTGGAAATTTCATATAGGAATCCATGCAAGCTGTCTGTGCCTATTTATGACCTAAATAGGCTTGATTTTTGATAAAAGTCACCTCTGATGATAAACTAATCAGCGAAGAGTCGAAGTTCTATCAAATGACCTATTTGAACAGTTGTCTGATAAACTTGTTAAATGTAAGTATTTTTTCATACGCTGTGGAGAGAGTATAGACAACATTGACACAGCTCGGCCGTTGGTCTTTGTTCCCGCAGTTAATCAAAGATTCGAAATAAACCAAGAACTTGCTGATATGACCTCACTTCATGGTCGAATGTGTTATGAAGATATATTTTGAGGGGTGATCTCTTTTATGTCAAATTAAAATCGAATGGTCAAAGCTTTCAAGCATTACTACGGACGGCCGTCATCAATGGTTTGAAGAAACCGATTTTTATTGCTCAATTGCCCGGATTCGGAATTTCAAAATAGGCTATCGGCATATACGTCTTAATGATTCCCAAGGAATGTATCTGAGCACGAGCTTCGAAATTCGATTACGTCACGATGTTTGTTTTCTCAAAGGTGAATTTTATGCCATCCAGAGGACTTAACCATCGAGAGTTCTCAATCGTTTCTTCATGATATGGAAGCATAATATCGCGGTATTTCGTTTCATACGGATATTAGGTGTACTAATCTTGGATTGTTGTTGAAACGATTTAGGGTGTTTCAAGATGAAATATGGCGAATTCATGAATTCAAAAAGTCATAATTTCTCGTATTTTGCTCACATAGTGGTTGATAGACACTGCAGACAATTTGAAAACATTCTAGCTGAGTAGACAGGAAAATTTCACATTTAATTTTGGACATGTATTAGGAGTAACAATAATTCATTCTTGAGCATAGACTACTATGTGCTCATTTGCGGGCTGAAGATATAAGTCGTGTTTCGGTCTGTTAAACCTTTCAAAATGAATTGAAATGCGACTTAAGAAGTTACTTCTGTAATTGAAGAACACTTCTGGAAGAATTTTACCCGCGCTCGGTGCCGTAAGAGAGCATCAGCATATATTTAAATTAAATGCACGATCTGTTGTAATTACAAGTGGAGATCGTTCTAGATAACAGTCACATACGTGTGATTGATCCTGTGCCATAACCTACATTGAAGCAAATAAATCATAAAACTTCAATTTCATAATTTTTCAGAAGTCGCCACGGGAACACATACTGGCATGTTGTAGAAATTGATTGAAAGACGTTGTCCGTACTCGGAGGCTATATATATTTGAGCAATCCTTTTCGATAATGAACATATATACAAAAATTTAGAAATAATTTCAATGACATCCATTTAAGCATGTTACAAGGCTAGCTATCACAAGTATTGAAATCAACATCGAAAAATTAATCAAAAGCATTGAGACCCACCCTTGTTACTGACATTTAAGCCAAATTAAAGAAAAAAAAATATATTTTGTTATATAATTAGATAGGAATTTAACATGGTTTAAGCTTGCGCAAGTGTCAGCGGCCCGCAATTAAAAATGTTTGGGCTTATCTGCTCCTTTAGTTCGAGAAACAAAGAATGATGAGCTCATATCTGCGATAAAAAAGGGATAAGATATTCAAGTTATGTGGAAAAGTAAATCAATATAATGTAGATGGCAATGTTAATGATTATTTTGCTAAAAATTGGAAAGAAAATAAATCAATATAAAACGAATTTCGGGATCAAAATTTAAAAAAAAATAATCTTACTTTGCTGTTGCACCGATATCTTAAACCTAGATGTGGAAAATCAGGATGCAAAAGATATTGATACCGCGGGATAATGGTTTCTTCTTGTTGGACTTCAAAATTTTCATTGAAAAAAAATCCCACTGAAACCAAGAACGATGTGCAGAAAAATTTGTTTCCAGTGGGCGTAATGCTGTCGAGACCAGTTATTGATTTTTGGGTGGAGAACGTAATCGCTTCAAACGTCGGGACCGCTTTCTTGTATGCGTACACAGCCGCATTTTGAGTGGTCTTATCTTGTTTTATGTAGAATATGATGATATCTGGCAGATGATCATTTCTTACAACCTCCAACTTTTCGGCTACACCATCTAGTTCTTCCTGGTTCACATAAACTTTACATCTAAAAAAGTTAAGGGGTTTTGAACAGTTTCGGCATTTGTTGGTGTCGTGATGCCTCGAATAAACCAACAGGTCACAAGGCATACGCTCAAAATATTTTGATAGCGATTTTTGGAACAAACACCCATCAGTACAGTTGATTGAACGTGGCTTAATGACCGCAGCGGCGTAGGCGACGATCCGATTCAAAGCTTATTACCCGCCATAATACATAGATAACTATATAATGGCTATCTACTCATATATATCGTTAAACATTACATGAAATATGACGTAAAAGAATATGATTAGCATATTATCGAAATTCTCATTATCATTTTTAATGGTCGTTAAAGGTGTTTATCCTTATTAAATACTTACACAGGATTGCATCTAATGATGTCATCAAACCAGGCCTCATCGCTGAGAAATCATATTCTACTTAAATGAGATGTCTCAATTCGTAATGTATAGGACTGGATAAATATATAGGTAATACGCCCAAAACAAAAATGATATATCGGGTGGACACAGAATTAAGAAATCTGGTATAACATTAATATCGTGACGACGTTGCATGATGTCTTAATCACTCTTCTTTATTATATTCAATTAAAAGGGGAATAATCGAAAGCCAATAAATATCATTCATACGTTTTAATTGCATAATAACCGCTTTGCGCATGATTTTCGACGTTGTATATATCAAAATCTTTGTTTTGATCCCATGATACCCAATCTAATAAGGGTGGATTATTCTTAACTAGGTTAATCTCCTGCCTATAAATATTAGTTAATTTAATATTGTGGAATATACTATGACTAACAGTTAATATGTCTCAAGAGTTAAATGAGGAATGTTCTGAAATTATGATCAATAAATTCAATCTCGGTATTTCTCGGCAGAATAACTAATACTTTTGATAACGATGTTAACTTCTATACACTTTTTGATTTATATCGTAAAGTGTGAACCAGTTGATTTAAATTTCTCGTATAGAAATAACATTCACCTTATTTATACTTCCTAGAGCATCCGTGTTAAGACTATATAGGATTGAGTGATTCTTATCGTCATTTATGTCATCATAAATCTTTCAGTTTAAACTATTAGGTCTAAAATAATTTAGCAATTACAATGTGCTTATTAATATCAATTGATTACGTATAGACTCATTCATTACTGGATTTTATTGTCTTGATTGGCTTTGCAGAAGTACATTTTGGCTAACCGGAATCTAAATAGTCTGTTTCAGAACCGAAATCGCATGAAAATTGCTAAGATGAGAACAAAATCTTTAGATTTTGTTGTAAAAGGAAAACTTGAACAAATCAAAAATCTATAATTTATATTAGCTGCGCAGTCTCCGCTTAGGGATTATTATGACATTCTAAGTCGCCGATATCGAAACTTTACATGACCAATCTCGATATTTAAAAACGGTATGTTTAACAAAGTGGGGTGTCTTGAGTTGTAGTTATTCTTGCCGAATAATGCGGTGAATCAGCCATCTTGAAAGAATAATCTTTTGGGTGATTGATGTTGTCATCAATATTTCGACGATCGTTGGCGAACTTTTGTTCGAGTTCATGTTCGATTCATTTATTGCCACCAAGAATGATTCATGCCCTTTGGTTATCAGTAAAAGTAACTTTTGCAGCCCACCGCCAATACAAGATAGCAGTAAACAAAAATTTTTAATGAAATTTTTATTCAAAAAACGTATTATTAGGATAATTAACTCCAATTTAATGCTTTTTTTGTGTAAAAACACTCAAGAAACAATTAGAGCGAAACTAAACGAAGACAAACGAGAAACACATTTAATAACATTGTCTCTTTCTGGAAGATATTATTCACGATGTCTTCCATCATTGATTTTAATGGTGTTTTTAACAACCAACAATATCCAATTTCGTTCAGATTTGGAATTTTCCTTTCTGGGTCATCTGATGTAGTTCACGCCGTCTGTTTCTCCCATCGCCATAAGTTTTTAACTGTCTGCGCGTCTGAAATTGTATCTGCTCGGTTTAAAAATTGCTCTTATGGCATACAGTCAGATGTTTATGACCATGCCCATGAATTGTCACGTAGGTAGACCATTCATCTGATAAAATGGTTCAACTTTGGCCAATATACCTTGTTAATAAAGGAATGAATGTTTCCTTTTTTTCTATTATGAAAAATACATAACAAATGGGTATATTTCAATGTAGTACACCACAATAGATCATTCCATTGTCAAACAATTGTCCAATATTAATTATTCGTTTGAAGAATTGACATTCATAAATTTCCACACGTCTCAAGGCCCGACAATTCGATACCGTAAATTTGAAAGTTTCCAAATGCACATGTTTCCGAAATAAATACATTACTAATATCTCAAAAAGTTCATATAATCAATGACAGCTATTTTTGAATCTCGGTCATTCGATGCAATGTGTTCCACTATGTGTTCCGTAGAAGAGAATTAAATAGGCTCTATATTCGGTCATAATTCCATTAATTGCCCTCGAATCACGTTCTCTCGCAAGAATTGTATATTTTTTGAACCAGTACGCAAATTGTACAGATGTTTAAATCTCACTTGTCTTGTAATGCTAAATGACAATTTTTGTCATTTCGGTGCAAAATATACGCCAATATATGAGATCATCAGATTAATCTCGATGCAAAATCGAATGCCTTCATTTTCATAGTGGCAAATTATTCTTCATATCTCTTCGTAGTTCATATTCTATCAATGTTATCAGACGCATTTTATCATTATTTCAACTTCCACATAGTTTCTCATACGTCATTATTTAGAGGATAAACAAAAATGATTAATTCTCAATCATTAATATAAGACAAATAAAAAGCAAAATAGGCGGTATATGTGCTTCAAAACATTAACTGTACCCTTTTATCATCCATTCATGGATTATTTATTTGCTTTTGTCAGGATATTCGTATTCATGAACGAATAATTCGGCCGATTGATCGTCTCAACGTTCCATCTTTTCTGTTCGGTATTAACATCTAATTACTTACACTCGAAAATTATTATATAATCTTTTATTGGTATTTATTTTACATAAGAAACAATAATCTCACTTTATTCTGATTCACAGACATCACTTGGAGGATTGATACGTCGACGATTTTTTACATCAAAAACGACGTTTTCAAGGTTAATTTTATTAAAGTTAAGCATTTCCGTTGAAATAATATTGTATACAGACATTAACGAGAATTCTTGTCTTAAATCATTCTGCATGTCATTGAACACAGTCGTATCTATGACTTGTTAAGACATTAAGACAAGCAAATCCTTTACCACATTTGTCTGAGTAAAATATTGAGCACGCGAAACTGTTGGTTTTGTGAAACTTCGTTTCCGTTTTGTGAATTCTCTATTTTTTGTTAAATAATCTGTAATCCATTATATAAAAGCAATTGGTATTCCATACCCACTCGGATAAGAAATTCATGACTTAACTTGATAGCTATTTCACCTTCTGTATCATGTATGTTTTGATGGTCTTTGACTTTATCATGAACAGACAGCGTGTCATAGGACCAAAAACTAACATAGACTCGTTCCATCAGTGTGTAATGGGAGATAATGATGTTATCTTGATCCTCCTAGATAGCTTCTATGTTTATTCTTCGCAATACAGCAGATGATATTGTATTTTATATATCTACGGCCAATCATGATCACTACGAATAATTCAAGACAATTATTTAGTTTTTACGATGTCAAGATAGCTATAGTGCTAAATATTTAGAAGTCGTCATCCTATAATTTTGATATCAACGAAAATGTCCTACATTATCGTATCTTATTCCAAGTTCCTAAACATTTATTATCTTACGTAGTACTGTTTCTGGTTCTCTCGACGATCATTTTTACAATCATTAACTTTATATTTTTACACCGATTCGAGAAAATCATTATTTTATATCTGATTTAATTGTTTTATATGGAATACGCAGTTCATATTTTTTGACTGTTATCCGTTGATTCTGGTATATATTTTTCTTCTTGATCTTATATATGGAACAATAATCTTGATAATGGCAAGCTACTTTCTTCATATGACCTTCTTTTTTGCGATTTTTTGGAAATCATGTCAGAAATATGCATAGCCCATATTTTTATTTCTGCTGAAATACACAGCCGATACCTTTTCCGATGTCGGAATCTGCAGCTTAGCCATTTATGATCAATCATTGATTCGAAATAGTTTCACTTTAACTATTTGAAATAAATTTTCAATTCACAGAAAACGGCGCATGCTACTTTTTTGATAAATATATAATTCTCTGTAAATCCTGTTTTGTTCTCCATGCGAAGGCGATTGGTTTTTAATTTTTATCCTTATCATATATGAAAGAACATGGCTTATATATCTGATTAGAATGCGTCATTATTAAATATGAGGTACTTAAGGGTCAAAGTGTTCCAATGTTACTCTCGAGATATTCAATTCGTGTAGCACTGAAAGATTATTCTTGATCTTGATTCTGCATGTATTAACATTATCCTGTGGTAGATGGTATGAAAAACTGATGATTCACGGAAGGTTTTGAATATTAGTTCTACAGCGATTAAGGAGATAAAAAACAGCTTACGACAAATGTGATTGTATGAGAGATATAAGAACAGTAACCTTTATCCTTTCTGTGGAAATTGAGATGCCCTAAGCTCAAATTCAATCACAGTACTAAAATCAGGATCCAAATCCTTGAGCTTTATTTTTTGTTTTCAGATCTTTCTCATTAAGTTAACCTTGCATTTTCCCCTATATTATCCACGTGGTGACCGTGAAAGCGTCAATTGACGATGACATCACCAACAAAATCAGACAATAATTTCGACGTATTGTATTTTTCAAATATTTACTGCCAGATTTCACGATATAATGTATATAAAATAGAAAATTTCGTCAACCGATAGATAATATAGTGAGAATGACAGTGGTATTTATATTCGATTTTCTTAATGTTCAATGTTTAAGACCAATTACATACATTCACTCCGCAAAAATATTTTTTTAGAAATTTTATATCACAAATTAGAATTTGTAACATCTTGAATCTTTCAAATCTCATTCTCAATATTTGTAATCAATACTCAAATAAAATTGACAGTTTTTTAGATATAAAATAGGTTAATTAATGCTTCAACCAAGATCATCATCAGTAAAAACAGGGTTTCGAGGTCTTAAAAGATCTATTTCATACACATTCGCTATCCTAATCTAGATAGGTTTTTGAAGATTGAAAATTATCAATTTGAATCATTTTGTAGATGCCACTTGACAGCCCTTTAAATACCTTCCAGAAAAATACACTTTTATGATTATCAAAAATATTAACACAGGGTTTCTTTTCTCAAAACTATTTCTGCTTCTCCGCGAATAAAACATAAAAATATAGATTTCAATTGCGCATTGATTGTGACTAGTTACTCTTTGGCTATAAAGAAACCTCATTTCTGTAAAATGTATACTGTTATCTGAAATTCCCATTCTGCCATAAGGCAAAAGATACATTGAATTTTTTTGATAATTACTCCGCATGTCAGTTTCTCAAGTATCTTGTTAATTCTAGAAAGCGTCTAAGAATCAAAGGAAATATATTAATTTAGTATAATTCAAAAATGAGTCATAACACAAACATCCATGTTTTTGAATCGTGATAACTATTTTAAGCTCACTACTTACTAAAAATGTATTTTCCACAATTCACTCTTTTTCTATTTTATCTGGTATATTTTGAATGAATCCTGAATGCAATACTTGGTCCGTTCATATGAATAATTTGGACAACGCCGGCTGCTTATGATATGATTTACACATTTACATTTTTTAGACACCTGTACAAAAAATAGTACATTTGTTATCATTAAAATGTTGCTTTAAAATTTCCATGCTTAAAATCTGTTCTAAATATTGATTTAACCATTAGGATATATCTCGCATTATAATTCATAAATATTGATGCCTTTTCTATTTTCACACACGTAAGATGTAGGTGGTTTTGTAATAGTTTCATTTTCGCATTATCATGAGATTATACCATTTTACATATAAAGTAACCGAATTATCTTTAACCTCGTATCTGGTTGAACATTGTCGCTCTGGATGTTTTAATAAAAACTATGACTCACTATGTTTATATGTTTTGAAGTATCTACTTCAGATATTTATATTTCTATGCATATTTCAAAAATGATCCCAGCATCAATTCTTTTGAATTCAAATGATTGTTTGTTTTGCCTGGTTTTCTTGGTCTTTTCTCTAATAGATCATATGAAAATCGATTTAAATATACTCCATTGTTAGCACATGACATGTCTACTATTTGAAAGTAACATGAAATGAGATATGGTTTCGATTTCTGCCAAAAGCGACAGATATTCCGATGTGGAATCTAAGTATATCTATATTTGGTTGATTCAGTCTAAGTTATCAATTAATTACTTCTCATAAGCTGCTTTTTTTATATATTCTGAGCTTTGGCAAGGTGTCTGGAGGCTTCATCATTTTCAAAAGGCAGTAGAGGGAGTATGTTCTCGTATCTATCCACCAAATGGTGTATCAATTGTTATATCTGCGTTTGCTATAGAAAATGAATCGAACTAACATATTTCTTTGGCTTGTGACAAGCGTAGATAATATTCTTGTAATGATTATTAATACAATTTCTTAAGGTTAGAGAAACTGTATCTATGCTTGTTCAAGGTTTAAGAAAAATTATGTTTGAAAGTTTATTCAAATTCTTCCAGAGCTCCGAAGTCCGAGGAGGGATTATAAGGCGTTGTTGTTAAAATCACAAAGATCTAAGTTATCATAGACAAGAGCATAATATATATCTAATTTTGTAACTCTATTCGCCGTTATTCAATATATGTGAGACATTTTCAAATATTTGACGAGATCATCCGAAAATGATAATTCTACAAATTATCCAAAAATTATGATGTACATAGTTAATTTCTACGTCTAAAATTACCTTGAATTTGCTATAAGCCAAAATAAAGTGTATTTTATTAATGGCAAAACACTTGTCGACGCATGAGTTTCTAATATATCAGAAATAGAACTAGGGTCAGGATAGAGTTTTTGAGTTTTAATTCAAAAAACGATTTATAAATCTTAAGAAAATGTCGTAAATTGTTATATAATATTTATGAATTAGTTGCAAACGACTGGCGATGATCGTGATACTCTGGTTCAGCATTATTTTTAAATTACAGCCCAATACAATATGTGAAATTAAAATTGTTACCTCCAGTTGCATTCTAGTGTTTGGAAAATACGCACAAATGCACAAACGACGTTATTTCTAAGTGAAGAAATACAATAAAAGATTATAAAGTTCAATGTAGCAGATTATGCAGGAAAAAATCATATCCGAACATAATTATTGCCCATCAAATACATCAAATCTTTCTGATTTTCTTCTTGTGTATTTTTTAACAAAAAAACGATTATCCCTATATTTTAACTATGATTAACATTTCCATTTTCGTTTTTTAATTTCACAAATAGACGTTCGCAAAACAAAATATAATCCTACACGATCTTGTTCGTTAAGGAATATTGATGAATTGTATATTATGTTAAAATAAGCATTCAAAAATCTCGGCACAAATCCTGTCCTTGATTTTAGACAGTTAAAAAAACGATATATTCGTTAAATTTGTTCATATCAAAAGCAGAAATAATATTCGATAGCTGAATAGATAATATCCCAAAGGATAAAACTCTTCAAAAAATATGTATATCAAATTAAATACAAAACATTTCTAAGGCAGACTTGATCGTATTCCCAACACAATTGATATAGAAAAAAGGAAGACATTACCCTCACCGTAAAATAAAATACTTATAAACGACAACAGGATCCATCAATGTAAGGTATATTAGTCGTGTTAACTGCAGCTGCTGTATTTATTCAATTGTTAATAGTTGATAGATGAGTGTAAATACAATTTCATAACAAAAATGAAATTTTTTTTAGTTACTATCATGTGAAAATCGGATAAAAGAAGAAAAATGATCATGTTCCAAATTGGCGGAAGTAAATGAAAAAAGTAATCAAAATTTTAACGTTAACGAGGAAGAACACGATTCTAAAAATTATTGGAACTATCTAAAGTCCTCAAAAAAATAAAAGACGATTGGAACAGTCATTAACACTTTTTTTAACTTCGAAATCAATCTATATTTTTCCAAGAACATAGATCTGAAAGTATTCATCAAATTTGGCAACTTGAAAATTCGTGTACTATGCTAAATGGAATCTAATAATTTAATGTTATTTTGGGATAAAAAATTGACGTTCATAACATTATACGACCATTTATATCAAACCTGTTTATTATTCAGTAGTTCAAAATTTTTGTCTAAGAACTGAAAATTAGAAAAAAATAGACTGTATTCGTAGAACTTATGAATGGTATTATAATCTTCTTTCCACTTTTTTTATTGAGGAAGACTAATGATTAAGTTTTATCCAAAAATGGTGATCCTAAATGGCCTATATATGCCAAATTATCATTTTATTATTACTATTTATAAATTTAGATTAGCAATAAATAGGATCAGATATCCATTTTAGAATGCAAAAACCGGTAATATTGAAATTGTCTGTGTGGTTTTTTATTTCAACATATTCAAATAAGCGCTTTTGCCTCTAGGCCTATTATCAATATACATCAATGAACTTTCGAGTTTATAACTTTTTATTAATCATGTATACTTACGCATTGATTATGTATAGCTCTTTATTAAAATGGTTTATCTTTTTAAGTTGAAGATACGAATTCGATTTCAGCGCTTTAGATCATCTACTAACAGTTTAAGGACCTTTCAATAGCCTAATTTTAAATTTCACTATTTATCATGCGCATATTTTGAATAAATTGGATCTTTGTAACGTTATTTATTTTATTTACAACCCTACTTCCTACGCCGAAAACTCATCATTTAACAGACACGCTATTTTACTACCTTGATTATGAAGCTACATTCGGTACTAAAGCAATAAATTTTTGCGTTGTTGTTATAAATCGATAAATACGCTGCCGGTTGTCCAGCAATCCGTTTGCCATGTACACACGTTTAATCTCTTATCGCCTCATTATGTTTGAAAATTTAGCATGGTTTTCCAATTGGTATCGTAAACGATAAAGGATCATAAATAATAAAATTCTAAAAAGGGAAAATCCCCCATTTAAAACCAACAGTTTAATGTGTTATTTACAATAAATTATCTATTCATGATAAAATCCTGTAGACATTATAAGATCAGATGAAAAACTGCGGGTTTATACATGGTATAAAGAAAGCCATAATCAAATCATTAACTAATTCAGAGGAATATGGTGGTAAAAGAAACTGAAAGCTACATAAACGCATGAAAATAAAAGAAAATAACAATAGATTATAGTTGCTAGAAAATATCTCTTTTTTCAGGTATAAAAAATAACGAAAGTTACGTTGCAAATCAACCTATATGGAATTTTAGGTCAACAAGGGTGTACTCTAAGGTGAGTTAATTAGTAATGTTTGTCTCGAATGTTGAATTAAACCGTTCACAATTAAATTAGAACAAACTGAGATGGTGCTCTGTTATATTGAAACAAATATATATGTGAAAGCAAAATCTCATCTTTTTCTTACGAAATTCGAGGTGTTATTTAGGCGTTACATATTCTATTTTGTAATTCGCATATAATGGACATTTTTTAATCATAAATCGCAAATTATTTTAACTCAAATTTAATAAATATAACTTTTTATTTTTACGCCTTAGAAACAGTTACGAAGGCAGATTTATATGTAAAGATGTCGACATAAGTGGTCTATATATCTTATATGCTTATAGAATCATTTTTGTTTTAGAAACATACTTCTGGGTTCACATAGTTCTCAATCTTTAATCATAAAAACCTTCACTCGAACTTAAATTTATTAATCGGAAAGTTCATTCTAAAGGTTTGGCACTGTTTGGGTCTTTCTATCATAAACAACAGAAGCGGCTTTTCCACAGAGTGAAGAATTCATTGTAAAATCTGAAAAAAATGACGAAAGGTGATAATAAATATTGGGCGATCGCTGTAAAAGATACAAAATTCAAATATAGGTTTTAGTCAGATAGCACATGTTTGATACATATAGAATCAATCAAAATTGAAATAAGTATTTTTGTGATGGTTTAACAGAAAACAAACAGATTTTTAATGACCAAAT
The DNA here is from genome assembly GCA_000827895.1 of Thelohanellus kitauei. NCBI lineage: Eukaryota > Metazoa > Cnidaria > Myxozoa > Bivalvulida > Myxobolidae > Thelohanellus > Thelohanellus kitauei. The sequence goes on from JWZT01003435.1 coordinate 64,663, forward strand.
ATATTTACAATCAAAACAGACAATATTTGACTTCAATACACATGTTTAAACTCGGAGGTAAATCTTTACAAACCTATTCTGATATTTTTTGAATTAAATTAATGATGTATCATGTGATTCTGGCCCATGTCGCTTTTCGTTTGCGCATCACTTTTTGTGCATAGAAGAAATATATATCAGTGCAATAATAACTATGGTATGTACGTGTTGATTTTAAGGTAAATTTAGAATGATAATTATTCATTTATTTTAATAAAGATATCTACCATATTTCAAAGCCGATAATTTTCGGAATAATTATATGTGACTAACCAATCAAATCAATGAAAATATCAAAAAAAGATATCATTTTAAGTAAAATGACTTGAATTGTTGCGTGGACGACCCCTATTATTTTATCGGATCTCGCGTGTTTGATCAATTAGACCCTTGTCCGAAAATTCAATATTAAAGATATATATGATATCCTGAGATAACGCAAAATCGCTGAGTGGTCGAGTTGTGGCCGTTGGGTGAGCATCGATGAGTCATGATTTCTAATCTAGCCTCACTCACCTTCTACGTTAGATCAATAATTGTTGAATTTTATAATTCCTAATATAGTATCTGTTAATTGTGGCCTCTTTGGAAGATATTCTAAATTTTGAGATTTAAAGAAATTTTACACATGTTGGATTAATCGTGTCATATTTTATGAATATCAGAAAATGATCTTGTCAGAAAAATGTCCATTGAGAAATCGCTTTAATGAATATTCAGAAGCTCGTGATGTCGATTATTGTATGATATTTGTTTATTAAGAAACAAAAACCGTTGTCTTGGTAAATATATTGCAATATATACCTATGTTTACTGATAAAAATATCACATATATCGGTGCCCTTCACATTGCTGCCACATAGGGTTTTACTTGACAAGATTAAGCACAATCAAGTTCTCTGTGTATTCTAGTAATTTGCTTGGCTCAAAAATTGATTAATCAATCAACCATAAAAAATATATGTAAGAAGATCCAACGATGTTCTAGATCGACAATGTAAATACAACGTAACGCAATTTATGTGTATGGTAATAATCATTAAATATGGAGTATGTATTTCTATTATGACGACAATGAAGATATATTTGATATTATAAATGTATGCACCATTGATAAAATTAAGATTAAATTATTAAACCTTACCACATATCAGTTTTCTTGATGATATATTATAATATTAAATAATTATTATCTATCTATTTTGAAATATTCTGCCAACAGAACACAATTTTGAGTGTGATATTGGTTATGAGATCATCCATTTTCCATTGCAAATATTTCAAATAAGATAAATTAAAATTTTAATTTATTAATTTCGTGATATTTGGACGAGAATCTCTACCGAATTTAATTAAAAATGAGGAGATAAACCATTTTAATCTTCCAAATTTCGATTTATAATAAATTTCAAATTTCAAAAAAGGTTTTCGCTATAATAATATGTAGGTAGAGGTGTCGCTTCACCAATCTATGGCACATAATCATATTTAGGATTAATGTCAAAACCATTGAGAAGGCCGACAAAAGGATTATTTAATCAATATGAATTATAAATTTAAAAATTCTTTTGCTTTTCAGGCGGATAATCTCACATTTATTAAATGGCGTTGAACAAGATTCCTTTTCGCAACTCGAAAGACATTCATTTTGATTTAGAATCTCAAAAGTATAAACCCCATCCATTAAGTTAAGAATTAAAAAAAAATTCGATATGTTGTTCTTCTCGAGATAGAATTTTAATAATATCCAATTACAAATCAAAAAAAAATGCGAATTCAGAACAGAAAGAAGTGAATTGTGATTATTTGATTTTTTAGATCACCATACAGCGTGCGTAAAACGTTTGTCGTGCTTTCATGCAAAATGGTAAGCACAAATATATGGTGATAAATCAGTTCATGATACTATGCTATATTTGATAATAAACCTTAATGAAAAAAATGACTTAATTTAAAAATCATTTATCCATATAATCCAGTCATTTAACAAGAATCGTGTTCGTCGTTTGCTCG
>JWZT01003435.1:67638-116405 GCA_000827895.1 Thelohanellus kitauei
TCTGATAAAAGATTGTTTGAATAATTTGGGGGAGGGGTTGAGAATATTGTTTACAACTATTCTTGCATTCGATCTTATTAGTATTTTCCTATTTATCATTAAGGCTTGAACTCTTCTACAAATTAACATGTATTTTAATCAATTTAATAGATTTGAAATCGGATAATTATGTAATCATTTGTCAATTTGTTTGAAACTGTCGATTCGTGATCGGGTATAAATTAAGTTTGTGCGATATAAAGGAATTTTTTTGAATATTGAATATGTCACTTGACCATATTAAAATATATTCACTTGTGAGGAATACAAAATCGACATAATTCTTAATATATACCATTAAATACCTAGATAAACATTAATTAGTTTATTTGGGAAACAAAACATTTATGTAAACTCCGTATCTTCACATAACTGTATGCAGCAATGTTATGTGTATATTAATTCGCAAAAACCGTTGCATAGAAGTAATTAATCAAATTTGCAATATATTTGTAGAATATAAAAGATGATGTAAGTCAGTATATGTCAACAAATCAATGCGGTTTGTAATTAGATTTAGATAATATGGATATTTGTACCGAATTATTTAAAGGATTATACAAAAACGAAAAAATTGTTTTATTTCAAACAGTTGAATCAAGAATTTTTAGAAATTGCCACTTTATATTTTAAATGATATTTTTGAAACCAGATTTAAAAAAAGATAATATAACATAAATATTGTCGAATTTGGATTCTACTAATATTTCTATAACAGGATCAGTATTATTTAATCGAATATTTACGAATCCTACATACATAAATGATAGGAAAATCAATATTTTGAAAAAAATGTTCCTACTGATAGGATATATGAAATTTTATTGTGAATTTATATTTCAACAGTGTAAAATGCAATTTTTGAAAAATGTTATCGGTACAATTCAGTATTGTCAAACGATATACGAGTCAGAAGAATTAATAAAACGACTTTTAACAAAATAATATTAATTATTTTTGCAGCAATTTGTACATGTTCTTCTATTCAATAAAACTCATCCTATACTGAAATATAAGTTCAAATTTGTGATTTCACTTTTTAAGTATACTCTTAATGAAATTGAGTAAATAGCATTCAATATTGAGAAATAAACTGCAAATGAAAATTATTCTCATACTGGGATAACATGTTTTTTCCTGGTATCGCTCTATAGGGGTCAAACAATTTGTCTAGTGTCAAAGTTATCCTTTAAGTAATGAAATTATTTATAACTGGTATTTAATAAAATTAAAATGCAAAATTTGATTCTGTTTGTTAATAAATACTAGTTGACGCATCCACTTTCAGTTAACTCGTGCGCCTAATCTTTACAATAAGCTAGATATTTCTAAAAATATTGAATGTATGAAATATAACGACATTTTTATTATTATTATGAGTACATTTTCAACAATCCGTTCGTAACTATGTAAAGATATATTTAGCTATATTTTTTTGTAAAATCGAACTAAAATATTTCTTATTTTGACATTCAAGTCTTGATTTGAATAGTGTTTTTTGTTGAACCATCCATTCAAATTAGAAATCAAATGATTATTTTGTAATTTATTTAATCGATTTATTAATTTATTGTGATAAATGAAATTTTTAGTTAATTTTATTATTTCTGTGGCAATGAATTTCAACCGCTAATTTTTATCCCTCTCTTCAAAAATCAAAACTACTCTTGTTTTAAGTAATAATCCAAAATTAACTAATATTGATTCGAGAATCTGGCTACATGAATTCCACAGTATTCTATATTAGCGTGAATTTATTGTCTTAATTTTTTGAAGGATGACATAACAAGTCGAAAGTAATTTACTAAATAATTTATATACACTTCTGCAAAGTTACATAATTGTCGTGATATTTGATTATTATTTGATGTGCTTTATTCACGAAAAATGATTTATTATACGATATAAATGTGCATTATACTATTTGGGTTATAGGTTATTGTCACAGACAATCAAACTCATTCATTTTTGATTTATATCATATGTTTATGAATGCACGATTATATATTTATGGTGACTTCAAAAGAGTTAAAATTACATTTATATTTTTTTTTGAAAAATATATTGCGTATTCTGTCTGGTTTTGATATTTTGTTAGACACTCACTAAAGATATTATATGCGATGTTCTCTTCAAAATATATTTGGTAGATGAAGGAGGTCCTTAAATAGTATTCTATGAAATATAGTGAGGGGTGGTAAGAATTTTAAATATTCAGAATGCGTAAATATTTATGTTCTTGACTTAAGCCATTTTATGGTTCATTAAAGATAAAGAGTACACATACATTAATGATAATATAACATTTAACGTAAGTTGGTATAATTTATCGGGGTTTAATTTTTGGTTGATCTTAAATTTGATTATATGAAATATATGACCAATATCTGGTTAGAGATATGAAGTCAAAAACCAAAACTTCAAATAAGGGTTACTGTGGCACAACTGATTTCTAAGTGAGCATGTTATCAATTGATAATAATTCCTTTAATGTTTATGCGCGAATAATCTTTAAGACGCCTGTTTAAACATTTTTCACAGAGGGACGGAGACATTGTGGAGGCTCACCCCATAAAAAGTATCAAATAACTATTTGAAAAAATTACAATGTGTTATTGTCCCTTAAATAGATTAGACGCCATTGAAAAGAATGGGCCCAAATACTGATTAACTTCGAAAGAATTATGGTCTAATTGTTTTTCGTAACTAGTCTCGATTTGCATACGGTTTTGGTCTTTGCTTCGTCTCTTGCATTTCATTTTAATACTCTGATTATTTCAATCAATCTATCCTGTTTCGAATACTTTGAAAAGAGCAAGAGGGTAAAATTTTAACTAAAATTCAAAGGTTCTTATATGTGTGTATGTTAACATTTAATTCTTAAGATCGACAAAAAAACAAGTCAACAATATGTGTTAATATAATATGATAAAATCAGTATCTGATTAAGGTATGCGGCAGGTGAACATTCGCCTTTAATTTAAAAACAATATTTATCTCACTTAAGCTCTGTATTTCAACACACCTATTTCTTTTACTCAGGCTTTATATTATTTGTATCATATCAACTTCAAATATACTCTCCAGATGTCAAGCATGTTGGAAGGGAAAATCTTTCTTACTGTATTAACAATACAGTTACATATTGGTGTAAATTCGAAATACATTTACTGAAGGGTGATACATGACAGACATGAATTTATACTGCCTTTCATGGTAAATATATATATAGACAATTCATGCTTGATTATTCATTAAATGATAAACAAAAAATATATTTGATTTTTTGTTTATGCAGCCTTTTAGTTTGACTCTATTCAGGTCATATTAATAAAATGATCTTTATTACTTCTGTAATTAAGAGATGTCATATTCAGTAATTCGATTTTGTCTTATTCAAAACACTCAGTTATTTATTTTTACTCAGATAATGTCTGCACAACAGTAAATATTATATTCTCCCTAAATTAGTGCATGAGCTTTCAATATTCAATATAGCCTTTTATGAAATGTTTAAAATCTTTTCCATTCATTCAGAAGTAGTAACTGAAAGGACAGAATTCATTATCATAATATAAAATAATTGAAATTTCGAGCGTGCACAATAGTAATTTAAAAAGTTTTTCGCGAGCAGCATTATGTCTATTCGTGATTATCGGTAACAATCCACTAGATCTCATATACATGGCGATCAAGTCAAGATCCATGAATTAGAATAAAAATGTTAAGGTTGTATTATTCAAACGTTAAATACTTAGTAATTAGTAGGTTGTCAACTTTTTGCCTTCTGAAACCCATTGAATCCTCTCACTCGTTTACCAAGCGTTTCAACCATCATCTTATAATATTTTTTATGACAGGCCGTAGTATATCTAATTTTGTAAATTTACAAATCTTAATCCCAATATTTATATCTTATTTGAAGTATGTAATTTAATTTTACAAACCGAAAAAACATATTCTATATTTAATTATAAAACAATTTGGAATATTTTTTACCAATATTTTTTAATTATTATTACACAAATAACATTCAATCTGTATGAATTGGTTTACTGACTTTTCTATATAGTATAATCACCATTGTCATGCGTATATTTATGTATAAATTGGAAATACGTAGGGAAGCATATAAAATAATCCTCTCAATATAGCTAACATTTTGTTTAGACACTATATGCAATCATGCTGTTGTAAGTCTAAGCTTGACTTTTTTTGATTTTGTAGATAAGCAATTCTTGTGGTTTTAACTGCAAGAGCAAAACGAAGGTCATCATTTGAATAATATTTTTCATTATTTAGTTTTAATAAATAAAAGTAAATATACATCGATTTTCATAAAGATATTTTTGTAAAGGAAGAAGATGCAACACAGCCTCTGGCAAATCTAATGACATCAAAATAGCTTATCCTAGATCGAGCAACTCATATTAATATCATTATTCAGTACATCACTATTAATGAGCTTTATTAACTGTTTTTATGATGTCAGTATAAATCTAAAAATTTGACTGCAAATTGACACTTAGTGAGTAAACATGAAATTTCAGAGCGATTTCAAAAGTAAAATGATTTTTGGTGCGATATTATGTAAAAATGTTCTTAACAGTCATTATTATTATATTTATTCGGTCAGGGATAACTTCATTTTCAGCACAGATGCAAGATGATTTAAACAACATTGAAATTAAATTTTCGTGCAATTTTGCTTGTCCGAGCTAGGATTTTATCCTGAATAGCTATTCATTCAGTTTGGTTGTTACATTCAGCTCTGTCTCTAGAGGCATCAATTTAATTCATGCATGATGTAAAAGTTATCAAATTGATATTTTTTTCATATATGTCACTTTTATTTCTATTAAGTTCTTCAAATATTGGTATATCTTCTGATAAAAAAAAGTATAAGTTCCAAACGAATATCAAAACAACTTTTACCCCTTTCCTCTCACCAGACATCTCACATTGCTGTAAAAAGTATGCATTAACTGACTTGTTATATTCATTACCAATTTTTGAAAAATATTTTCTTCAAAAAATTTCTGATTTTATGCAATAGTCAATTATTTTATCTAATTTCAAAACGGGTGTCTTCTTGGCTAATATTGAATCATTATAAAGTCACTTCCAACGACTTTAGGGGACTCATTGGCTACTCTATGTTTAAAATTCTGATATATACCCAGGATTAATTGAAATTTTAGCTGTATAGACACTGCTAATATCTTCCAAAAAGTATATTCCACATTTCTAGAATTTAAACAATTATTTAAAATTAATCATGTTAAGTAAGTTGTGTCATGAGGTTAACAGATGAGAATATAGTCTTCAAAGCCTGATTATATATATTCCTCACATCAACGAAGAATTATGAACTATTATCATGAAATGTTGATTCATCAAGCTCTATACTAAGTATTGGGTTCGGATTAGATCTAATTTTTTGATCCATGATGTACAATATTAGAAAAAAACCTCCTATTCTTTTGTGAAATTTGTCGTTCGATGTAACAATTTAATTTAATCAAAATGGTTGCACTAGTCTTAACTCAAAATACGATGTCTAAATAGACTTGCGAGAAATCGAATACAATCAAATAAGTGGGATTTTAAAATAGTACTTTCAATAACATTGAACTATTAAAAGGTGGCATTTTATTAATTTGAATTAGAGTTGCGTTTCAGTTAAGTCATATATCGATTAAAATTATATAAAACTAATATCTGTTTTATTTTTTTTATCTGATAACCTCTTCAATTACTAGCGCAAGAAGATTTGGTACGCAGTGTTTATATAGATAATAATGCGCAATACAATAAAAATGTTTGAAATCATTATTTAGTTGGCTACAATATTTTTCTGTGAATGACAATTTAAAAAATATTATAACAAAAATCATAAAAAATAGTTCAACGGGAATTTTACAGGTTTTAAGAGACAAACATTAATATTTTGATATAATTGTGTTACCTGCAAAAATGTTCATTCGACACTCCAGGTTAAAGCGTCTCATATCTAGAAGGCTTCATAGAGAAAAACGTTCATTTATATGAATTATATCAATTCAGAATACACATATTCAATTTTTTATTTCTGATAAAAAAAATAATTTCAAAATTTAAAGAATAATCAGCCTTTATTATTTTATATGGGAAATGACATTTCCTGTGATAATTCCGACACTTATAGATAGATGATAAAATTTATCCAAGTCTTTAAGGCTATTCTTGATTATTATGGATATCAAAATTCGGCAGCCTCTCGTCTGATCACCACAATGATTTAAAATGTAATGGAATACCAATTTAGATAAATACTAAAATGTGTATATATAGTCTATCGATATACAACATTCTGATAATGTAAAAGTCTAGTATCACAAATAAAGGTTTTCTGAGATCAGACAAATCGTTTCCAATTTGATAATGCTCTGTCCTGTCGATAACAATAAAAAATAGAATTGTGTATTTTACTTATAACTAGATACTATATTAAAAGAAATAGTGGAATTAACATTTGATGTAATCCATTGTGAAATCATGAGTTATATCATTATTCTAAATGGTTATGGAAGTTAGTTTTAAAATATGTGATTGTGAGATGGTGAGTATATATACACAAATATTTATTGATATTAAATTGTGAATAAATGTAAATATTCACATCATAAAAAGTGAAATTTTTAATTGATTACTCAGTGTCTCGTCAGGGCATAGGTAAATCCGATTCTTGAGACTTTGATTTTTCTTATTTCTTAAAATGCAAATTTTCCAAGATTAAATCAAAAATTTTATTCTTAATAGGATTAAGGGAGTACGTAATATTTGATGATATTAAGAGATTAATTTGGTTACTATTGCCTGAGATGAGATATTCGGCAGCCGTATTCTTACCCTATATTTCTTTTTTATCGCTAGAAAGTAATCAAAAACACAGAAACGTAGATATCGGTTCGTCTTTATCTTTAAAATAGAAAATTGTAACTTTATAGGACGAAATAAAATTACTTTATTGCAAAAGGACCACTTTTGTGGGAATAATACCTGTTTTCAACGACATATCATCAAAAATATTTATGAAAATGTCAGAAAAGATATTTATTGTACAAAATCAGCTTTCATTTATTCACACGATCAACTTGAACATTACACAATATATTTAAACACTGATTATGAACGTGTCATTTTACCAATATCAAATAATGTAAAGCATTTTAATTTATTGGTTAATGAATATCTCATACATCATGGTTTTGATGAAAAGATATGTTTAATAAAAAATCAGACAGGTCTAGTTCTACATCAATATATTGCGAATTATTTACAAAATAAATTACGTGATAACGGTTATTCAAATTCATCCAGTTACAATTATACTCAGATTGACAGTCCAGTGCTTGAACTTTATGAAGCGCAAAATAGTATCAAAAGTAATTCATATATAATGAAAAGATGATAAACTCGAAGATATAATGCTACGATTAATTCCGATGATTGATGAAATTAATGAAACGGATATGTATTTCATTCCCAATAACCACATATATGTTCCTTCACATAAATGGATGAAAAATCGTATTCTTCGCAAACTATTACATTGCTATGCTCATAAAATCAATAAAAATTTGATTATTGAAATTTTAAGGTCTAAGGTTAACGGTTATCTGGAAACGGCCAATATAAAACGAGGTCGCTTGACGCCTGGTTTAGCAATTATTGTTCTTCCTTGGTTTATAGTTATTGTTTTATCACTCGTACATGATTATATCCTAACCAGAACAGGTAAAAGGTGCCATATATTTTTAGATTAAAAACTCGATGAATGCCATTAACTGATTCACGATTATGTATTAGATATCCTAAATATATTGATACTTTTTTGTTAGAAATTTTTACAGTTGTTCCACATTTATTTTTACAAAAAACGGGCCAGCGTTATAAATATGATTTCAATGCTGAGCTTTATCATCAATATGATGCTGTAAAATTTAGGAAATCATTAACAAGTGTATTAATGTGTAAATCTTGACTTTGTCACAAACACTATCCTATCTAACGTATACATAATTAATGACTTTAGAAACATAATTTTATTAAAAAAAAATTAGAAAGATTTTTTTCATAAACCCATGTCGTTTATTAAATTCATTTTGAGCATGTATTCAATACAAAAATTTCCAAACCCTTTATCAATTACTATGAATTTTTAAGGAATTACCTTTATTCGAATAGAAACGGTTTTAACACTTTTGGGAATTTAGTTTCATAAATCTCTAAATTTTATCCTCTATACGTAAAAAACTGAATATATATGTAAGATATATTGATATCCTGGGATAACATTACAGCCCTGAGTTCTCAAGTGAGTAACCAAAGGGTGAGTATTGATGGGTCGTGGGTTCGAATTTGGTCATGTCGCCTTTTACTTTTATATTGATAGCGGCTCAGGGATGGTATGTATTACCATCTGGTGGTTGGGACGTCTCTTAAGGAGTGAGAAATGTATGATATATTGATATCATAGGTGTAACGTAACAGCGCTGAGCGGTCTAGTGATTGACTGATGGGTGGTTATTTAAAAATCATGGGTTCGACTGTAATCGGGTACATATTATGTTCACATCAATTTGATAAAAAATCTTGTTTTAACTTAGACTGTTAAAATGTTTCTAAAAACCAATTTAAATCCTTCTGAGATGGTATACAAATATAAATCAATTGGTAAAAGTATGTTTTTAACTCAAATGAATAAGAAGAGATCGGTTCTAGATCAACTGTTTTTTCAATGTTTGAGAATCAACTTTGATTATTCAAATATGGTGTTTGGAATGATGGGTTATCGTGGAAATCAACTTCATCGACGAAAATATTTCATCAATTCAATCTTTTTGACTAATGAATACGAAACAACATTTTATCGATGATTTATATTTCAAAAAGATTTACAAAATGGCTTTTTAATCAGTTTCATGATGTTGTTCGTATTCATCTATAGATATTACACAAATCCATATTGCAGCCAATTATAATTCTAAATTTACTGTTCAAAACAATTGAGCTTAACCCTAAATAATAGCTCTTTAAGACACATTTGAGACATTCAAAAAATTTGTATATTATCCATATTTGAAACCAAGATACTTGGTTAGTTGATTCGTTGTTATTAATTTTTCTTTTAGTAGTTTTTGAATCTCATCTACTGAAGAGATAGATCATGGTTTGTATCTTTGAAAAAATATTAAGATCAATTTTATTTTGCATTCTGGAGGCCATAAAAATTCATTTAATAAACATTATGCGTATTAAAAATGCGGATAAGCATTGATTGATGATCTGTATCAATTATAAAAACAAAATTCACATATGAATATAGAATTGATAATTTAAATCTGTCAGTGTTTGTGACTCCGATTTACAAGTTTTCATAAACAGTTGATCATTTTGAAAGTTTTTATAATTGAAATATACATCATTTGAGTCCATGTCTGCGTTTTTTGAGCTATTAAATAGTCAATTTTTGAGCCGAATACATCGTTTTTAATCAATCAAGGACATTTATGATTATTTTTTTGAAGAAAATAAGATCAAGTTATGATTTAGATAATGTTTATCAGTATGTTAATAACATTACTATGAATCTAGACAAGAAAATTGATATTTTTATAAAACAACAGTTGATTAGTATTTTTTAAATCATGAAAATATATTTTCAAATAATCAGCCTTAAAACATATTCTCAGACATATATTTTGAGCTGGAATTATTATATTCAACGACAAACAGTTATAGAATTTTGGGATCTTAGTCAATATTTATTTAGATAATCGACACATTTATCATGAAGTATGATTGGATCTGGAACCTATGGTCTCTGATAAATAGTATTAAGACATATAATCATCAAAAAGTTAAGGAACTTTATACAAAAATCATTTGTAAAAATATCCTAGCTCTTTGTAGACAATTTACACATTTATTTCAAATATGATAATAACCCTCTATCTTAAAGATAAAACAATATTTAAAAATTGTTACGAAGTTCAAGATCTAATTCGTTCAAAATATCTGAACAAATAGGACGCAAAATTAAATTACTGGTCAAAGTCATAAAAATTTCATGCACCTGGCATTTAGTGTATTTTTGGATTTGGTTGGTTATTTTCATGAAATTTAATCATGTAAAACACAAAAAACCGAAGAAAAATTTTAAATGAAAACGAATTATTAATTTATGTATTAATATTACAGGGTGTTACGATTTATTTCGTTGCCCGGCTTCGATTAATTTCGTTATTCTTGCATTTATTTTCGTTGTGCTTGTAATTTAAGTCAACTGAGGTAAAGTTGACAGCTTCATGAAAGGTAAAAAGTGTTAACTTTAAAAGAGTTAAGAATATTTTCAAGCACACCGCAATCAATTGCAGAATCGCCACCAGCAGACGAAATCCATTTCCACGCAGCGTATTTCAAGATTTAAAATATTCTGATAGGCAATAATAATTTTCAAATCTATTTACAACCATATTTTCTACATCCTAAAAATTTTCACGCTTTTTATAAATATTTGTTATGTATAACTGTGAAATAGACAAACCATGGTTTTATCCTTTTTACTAAAATAAATGAAAGATATTTGAGTACAAAAGCTATTCATTTAGATGGCAGGTATCATTTATTACAAATTTGAATATGGTCACAGTATCACTTCACTAAAATACACATTAGATACATCAACCTTAAATAAATCGAATGAAAACAGAAACCCATGAATATTTCTACAATTAATTGAGCGAATAATAATGTATTTATCTATCGAAAAGGGCACATATTTATCGAAGATTTCTTCATTTATTGTTCATATGGTTTCTGTCAATAAAAAAACAGGATATCGGACTTAACAACGTTTTTTCATTTTTATATATATGTGAATTAAATCGAGATCATAATTACTAAAATAAATTTGTAAATCTTAAGTCAAGAATACTCATTGCCGTGTCATAGAAGATTTGCAGAGAGTATAATTATAACAATAAAAAAATGTTTACAAACAATCGTCTCTATGGTTCTCAAATCTCGATGGTGCGTATCTTATTTCCATCTTTGAAATATTTAATCATTAAAAAGTGTGTTTATATTATTATCGAGGAACATGCTTAATGACATATTATTCAATGATTTTAAAGCAAATGGAGCTGCTTGTGACATAAAAACATAAATTAATTGTATTTTAAATTTACGACGTGGATGATCAGAAACTAATATTTGCCGACCAAATGCCTCAATCCCCAATAAATATACTAGATTTGTGTTATGGCGCATGGTTTTTTTCAATATATATCACATATATGCGGTTGTATAATATATTTAAATTTTTCCAGAAATCTGAAGGAAATTTTTAACATTATTTAGCATGAGATCAAATTTATATTACGCCTCAAAGGCTATATATTAGCATGGCTGATTCCTTTATCAATTTTGGATCGTAAAACAATGTAATCAAAAAAAAAACACTACAAATTTATACTTGAATGATAATTTGTTTAAAATATTCACTTTTTAGATTATCATACATAAATCTATCGTTATTTTAACCGATCTGATATTGATGGTAATCTATATTTTTGATAATTGATTTTCAAGACATATCATATGTTTATCTGATATTTTAGCGAGCGAATCACGCTGAATTATGGTAGCAGTAGTCGCAGAGGTATGGGGATGAGTGTGAAGGAAGTGAGAGTCTTACACTAACCTAGTCTGTGTGTGCAGATGAGTGTGTATTCGAGATTCGACCCAGAAAGACTGTGTAAAATGTGGAATACATCGAAGTCGATGTCTATGTAAAAACTGTACATCGAATTAACGGTCCGGGTTTGAAAATCAATAAATATCGATGTCATAACAATCAAATGTTTGTCTAAGCTAAAAAGAGTTTACGGCGGACGGAAGGATTACTCGTTTTGAGATGTGAAAAAGCCTTGATAGGTAATTTTTTTTTCATGGCTAATCCTACTACATTGTTATTATTTGTCTGATGCTATAAATCGTATATCTTTATACGTGTTAATTTAGGTGGGTTAATATTATAACGATCCGAAAATAAAAACATCCTTTTTATTGATCTTGTTTGATTATGTACATCAAAATCTTAACGAATGAGTAATATTTGCATGTAGGAAAACAGATAATATGAATTATGTTTTCTTATAACTAAACACACCATTCACAAATATAAATATTATTACTGATGTTCTGACTGCCTTATGATCCTGAGATGTCTATTTAACGATGCTAGAAGAGCCAAAACGGCCTATGTTATCATTCTGCTCATTATTTATGGAAGCTTTATCTCTATTGAAACACTGGAACACCTAAATATCTATACATTCTACTCAGATAAATACTCCACCAATCATCTATCAGAATCTGGATCATACAAATACAAAAATGCCATAAACAAGTATCTATTTTGGATATACGAAAAAATGAAAATTGTGACGAAAATGTCGACGATCTACGAAATGTTGGCCTTCATTTTTGCTCTCACCATATATCCAATACCCAAACACCTTCATTTTTCTGCCATAATTTTCAGTATTTCATTGTTTAATTTAGGTTTTATTTCAACCATTTATTTAATCCTATTAATCGTCAACGTTTGTTTAAAAATAGGTAAAAATTTAATGATGATAGAAATATGTAGATCATTAATTATTTTCTATGTTAAAATAGGCCTAATTCTTACCGATATTGTCCTTGGCTGCTATTTGATTATTATCACACAAAACGACTATGACCGTAATCGTATTATCTATGATGGACGAACTTGGATAGAGATTTGAAAAAATATTTATGAATAGTTTCAAAGATTATAGATAGTTTAATAGTATTTAATTATTGTCTGTCTAGTAATTCATTGTCTTTCCTGTTATTTTAAGTGTTCTGCTATTATCAATCAATATATATTGTATATTTATTCGCCCATTCTTATTATTTGCGATAAATTTCAAGTTTTTATTTTCTTATCATATTATTACACAAATATTTGATTAAAATAAACGGTGTTTAAGATCATCATCAAAAGTCGTTATCAAAATAGATAATATTTTTTCCGTTTTTTAATAATTAACCTTTTTAATTAACAGCTCTAAGATTGAAATTCTAATTAACGCACTTTCCACTTTCTTTTGTCATTCAACACTTTGAGACCTATGATGATCGCAGATACGTGTGTTTTTAACAAGACCCTCTAGTTATTGCAAATGAATGGTGCTACAGAGCAGAATCATTTAAAATTGGAAAAATTATATAAATGTGTTTGAATACATTTAATATAGTAGAAAGTTTATATGTGATGCATATATGATCTTTTATGGTTACATGTTTAAAATTGATGAATTAATTATAATTTCATTCGTCGTTTGTTTAAGTTCCATAATTTTTAGAAATCAAATTTAATATGTGACCATGGGCATTTATGACACTGGTTGTAATTCAATAATAATCGTACCCAATTCGTCTTATTTGGTTGTTGAAATATTACCCTCTCCACTTTGGAAATCATAGTGAATTATCTAGACTGAATCATCCTGAAAATTCTCTTTTCATTATTACAGGGTTTTCATCACAAATCGAACACATTTTCTCCTAAATCGCCCATAAGAAAATATTGATGGTTCACAGCTAAAATATTTTTTGTCCATTATTATTTAATTAATAATTTTATTTCAACCGCACATTAACAAATAGCTTTTAAATAATACACAAAACACATAAATTACACAAAAAATTATTTGGAGTGATTTTTAACGAAAACATTCTTGAACGTAAAGAATAGAGGTAAAACGATTGTTTGTCTAGTACATATTGCATCATTGATTTTCCCAGAGATTTATGAATCCAAAGAGTGTTGAAACTTTGTGATGATTCCTCTTAAGAAATGCCCCTCGACCTTACAACAGAAAAACTTGAATTTGAAAATATATTGGTAAGAGTCAAGAAATGATATTTAAAAATCATCTAATATTCTATAATTTCTTTGTTGAGGCATCGTTTAAAACATTTTCATGTGATTAAAGTACCCGATTCAATCCTCTGGTGTCACCGGATTAAAGGCAGTTGTCATTCAAAGAGTAAGCTATTTGGAGTTTTTTGGGTTTTCTCTCTTAACAATAACTTTCACTTAGCTGAATGCATCCCAAATTGGATTTTTGACGGGGAGTTGGGATAGAGGAAAGTACAATATGATTATACGAACCGAACATATTTTTGTTTCATCGCGTTTGAGAAATCCAACGTTATCCATTATAAACACCCCATTATTGCCCCCTCCGTGACTTAAAGGTTCTGAATAGTTTCTTACGCAATATTCCACACAGCCAAAATTGTATGTAATTCTAAATTAAAACAACCACACTTTTTGAAATATATCGTGACACACTGAAATTTTCGCATCTTATTTTTGCTAAAGCTTTAACCACATACAATTCGGTGAAGATTGACTATATGCACTTCTCATGCTTACGTTAAGACAGTTATATCAGAAAAATATATATTTACTTGGTCTCCAGAAAAATGAGATAATATATTTAAAAGTGTGATATATCGGCATCGATGTTTTCTAAAGTTTACATCTCTCAGTGACGAAGATTACTCTAGAGATGTTACACTAAGACCTGATAACCTTCGAAATCGTATTAGCGCATACAGCTACCCTAAATTATGAAAATAGTTTCGTTTTAAAACCTTTTAAACAAATTGATCAATCTTCGTCTATTTGGTTAATTATGAAATATATTCCCCCTTCAGCTTCTCTTGTTTAACCGCAGTATCTTTTATAAATATAAGACCATTGATTAGTATGCTTTAACAACTGTATATATATGATATCTAGGGCAGCCTAATACCCATGAAATACGTTTGTGTGATTGGCTTTCATTTTAAAAGTTGTGCAATTTGATAATTAGTACATGGATTTCGTCTGAAATATTATTGGTCGTCTTTTATGTTCAATTTTAGCACGATAGTAAACATGACCTGCGCGATTTATTATAAAAAGCATGGAAATAATTTATTGCTCAAAAATTATATATAAATATTCTGATGAGAGACAGCAAATGAGATCTGCGCAATTTGTGATGAAAACCTTGAATCGAAGTTAAATTGAGATCGATATAAATCAAAGGTATTTCAAGATCTTGAATTAATGATCAGGATTAACGATCCTGAACGCTGCCAGGGGATATACAGCCTTTACTTAAAAAATAGATTCTATATTCATTGTAAAGATTGTCGTAAAAACCGGAGCGAGCATATCTAAAGTCCTTGTATAAAAGTTTATATGTTTCAAATGTGCGTGAATAGTGTTAGAGAGTCATATGCGTGAATGACATATGATTCAATTCTTTCAGAGCAATCGGACGTGCGCGAAATTAACAATCCCGAATCAAATGTTATGTATTAGAAAACCATTACTTTGTTTGTTGGAAATATGTTTTGTTACCATGCATCGATTCGTCATAATATACATTTATTTGTGTTATTTCACGTGTTCGATATTATAATCGATACTATTTCTAGGGATTTATCACATATTTGAAATAGGTTCTATATATCTACATGCAGTTCTTTCAAAATTAAATAAGCCTAGATCACAACTACAGTCAGATAAAAAGGGTATATATTGACAAGGTGCTCATTCCGTGTCAATTTCAGGTGTTAACCCAGTTTAATCATAACTTATGTACAAAGTTATAATTAAATAATTATTTGTCAAGAATAGTCCTATTTGTCTTCCGATAAATAAACTTACATTATTCAAATTATTAAATTTATAATTTTGGTTTATAACCGAGTCTGATATTGTGTACGGATATTCCAGACACCAAATATTTTCTAAAATAGAAAGATTTTTGACATCAGGGAATGGATTTAACGAGAAAAGCACTGAATCAGTCGTGATTGGTCATACAATTGACACCATCTTGTATCATTATACACCAGTATTATTTGTATGTTGAGGAGTTAATAATTTCAGCAGATTTAGTATGATAAACCTCAGAAAATAAAAATATCGAAATAATTGATCTTTTTTGATCCTATATATTAAAATATAGACACATTACAAATATTTGAGAAAACGGATCAGATTATAGGGATTATGATATTTAACATCTAGACATGCCCTTCCTAAATATAAATATTATTACTGATATTTTGGCTGCACAATGAACATCATATGGCTATTTAACAATTCTCCAATAGCAAAAACGGCCTATGTTGTCATTCTGGTCATTATTTATGGAACCTTTACCTTGATTGAAACACTGGAACAACTACAAATCTCTAAATTTTTCTCACGTGGATATTCCAGGAATCATCTATCAGAATCTGGATCATACGAATACGATAATACCATAGCCAAGTATCTATTTTGGATATATGAAAAAATGAAAATTGTGACTGGAATTTCGACGATCTACGAAATGCTGGCCTTTATTTTCGCTCTCACCATATATCCAATACCAAACCACCTTTATTTTTCTTCAAAGATCTTACGTATTTCATTTTTAAATTCAGTTTGTTTTTTATGTTTTGATTTAATAGTATTATTGGTTTGTTTTGTTTGTATGATAGGTAAATATTAACTGATTATAGCAATAAATATATCAATTATATCATTAAAAATTTACTTGGTAAAAATAGGCATCAGTCTTATGAATGCTATCCTTAGTTATGTTTTGGTTATTATTACACTTAGGGACTATGAACTTAACCGTTGGGTCTATGGTGGCCGAACATGGAGAGAGAATTGATTAAATATTAATAGAACTAGTTCAAAAGATTAGAGATATTACAATATTACTTACGAATACTATTTCGTTTCATTTATTGTCTTTCTCTGTTCCTTAAAGTGTTTTTTCTGGATCTGAATGAAAATAAATTGAATTATTTAGCCTTAAATCTAATTATTTGTTATAGATTTCGATCTATATCTCATCCTGTTATAATCCAATCACTAGATGAATTCAAATTGTACTTTACTACATGAACAATGTCTGTTGAAAATGTAATTATCTCTTTCCGAAAGTAGTTACAGATAATTTATAATTGACGACTGTTCCAAAACGAAAATGCGATTAAGACATTCTCATTTGTTTATGTCATTCAACATTTAATAAACTAGGATAGATCCATGTTTATGCTCTTAAATTTCACCTAACATTTTTCGCAAATAACAAGTACTACAACCAGGGTCATTCTGAATTTGAAAGAAAAGAACAGTGCTCAAATAATTTGATATCGTAGACATTTAGGGAGTCAAGCCGGTTGGATCTTTTGTTATTACAGTTGGTAAAAAGTGGTGAATTTTATTAATAATTGTGTCATTTATTTGATTTCCTAAATGAATTTGAATAAAATTTGATTGTTTGAGCATGGCAATAATTGTAATTTAAAGGCTTTACTATCGTTCCCTGTCGTTTTGTGTAGATATAATAATTGAGGCATCTCCCCTTTTTGAAATGTTAGGGAATGAGCTGGATCGAATCATTCTTAGTATTCTCCGGTTCATTAACAGGTTCTCCGCTCAATCGCGCATAAGCATACATCTATGATTTACAGCTAAATAAATATCTACAAATTAATATTTTATAGACATTTATTTCAAGGGAAAATTAACAAATTAAATGAATATAATACAAAAAAATAAAAGTTAATACATAAAAAATTATCTGACCGATTTTTCACGAAAACATTTTCGATCGTTTAGCAGATGTTAAAACCATCGTTTGTCTAATACACATTCAACCATTTATTTTCTCAGCGATATTTAATGAATAGAGAATCGAAAGTTTGTGATGAGAGCTCTTAGGTATTTCTCTGACCCTTATAATAGCAAAAAATGGAATAAAAATTTATTGGATGTAGTAAAGAAATTTATTTAATATTCTTGAAATTATTGTTGAGGCATCGTAAAAATAACTTTTGACTTGATTAAAACTAACAAATCAATCCTCTGGTTTCACCCGAGGAAATGCCGTGTTTATGCAACGAATTGGATCATTGGAGTTTTTTTTGCTCTTTCCTCCTTAAAATAATTTTCACTTTGTCGATAGCCTACTAAATCCCATTAAAGAACGTGGAATATCTTGGAAGATAACGTCCGGTATAATTGTGATATTTAATACATTTTTTGATTCTTCGCAATTCGGAAATCCCACATTGTACACTAAAAACATTCCATTTCTTGTTTCACGTAACTAGAAAGCTCATAATAGGTTCGTTAGCAAAAATCCAAACAGCTCACAGTTCTATGGATTGTGATATTTCTGAACCCCCGCTTCCCCTCACTTTTTGTAATACAGCAAGACATGCTTATATCTTTGGATCTTATTTGTGGCACGTCAATTAATTAGATTCGAATTCTGAGGGATCTGACCATATAAACTTCTCATGCTAACGGTATAGCCGGTTTCATCAGAAAAATATAGGTTTAATTGTGTTCGAGAAAGACGTCGTATTTAATTCCATGTGTAAGTATATCCGGCATCGATGATGCTTGCAGTATTCTGTCTCTCTGGAACGAAGTAGTCTCTTAAGAAACTGAGGCATAAAGACTAGATAGCTTTCGAAATCTTATCGGTGCATGCATTCCCCTGAAATCTTTCACATGGTTTTTTTTTCAAAGACTTAGAGGAAATAGAGACAACATCGTCCATTTGGTCACTTTTATAGTCATTTTGTTACTCAGGTAGGCATTTCTTGCTTATGTCCTTGTCTTTTTTCTAAACAGTCTACCCCAATTGTCGTATGTTTTTCCTACTCTATATGCATGATATCTTGATCAATACAACTCCACTAATATATGTTTGAGTGATTGTGTATCGTTTATAATTTGTAAATTAGTCCTAAACCTTCATCAGAAATATGACTGGTCAATGTTTCCTGCAATTTAAGCAAGAGAGGAAACAAGATTGTCTCAATTTATCCTGAAAATCGTAAATAATTCATTGAAAACAAAATTCTAAATACTTTTTTTGATGCGCGAATGTCAACGAGATCTGCGAGATCTATGATAATACTCATTATCTGAATTAAATTTCTATTGATATAAATTAAACATATTGAGAGGTTATTGAATAAAAAACAGGCATTGCTAAGTACTAGAAGACTATTTGAGAGTCGATACAGCATCTACTGAAAAAAAAGCTAAAATAATCGTCCGTTTTGTCGTAAAATCTGGATACAGCATATCTAATATCTGATCGAAAATATTTACCTATTGAGAGGTGTGTTTATTTTTGTTAATTAATAATATGAATAAATGAAATATGATTCAAATATTCTAGAGCAGATAGACCGGCAGATGATTACCAATTCTGATTTAAATGTAATATATTTAAAAATGACGACTTTGTTTATGACAAATTAATTGATTACCATGCACTGATGCGCCATAAAATATTTTTTTGTGTTATACTTCGTATTTATATTCGAATTGACATTATTATAGTGGATTAATACACATTTGAGATAGGTTCTATAAATAAATAGTTAATTCTATCAAACACTATATAAGCCAAGATCAAAACTACCATCAGCTAATACGGATATATAATGACCAGGTTTGTATCCGCTGTCAATTTCGGATATTTAAACTACGTATCCATAAATTGCATACAATTCGTATTGTTTAATAATTATTCGTAAAAATATTCCATTCTTCGTTTCCGATAAAAATCATTTAACATAAGTCAATTTATTATTTTTGATTAATAACCTTGTCTGATATTGTTAATGGATTTTCAAAACATAAAATGTTTTTCTAAAATATGAGAAATAAATACAACGCTGAATGATTTTAACCAACAAGCACTGAATCGGCCGTGATTTTTCATTCTATTGGCACAATTGTTAATCATTCTGCGCCTGAGTTATTTGTCAGTTAATACAAATCATGTAAATTAATAAGGGTAAATTTCATCGGTTACGTATTTCAAACTTCCGAACGTAAAAATATGATCCTTTTTGATCTTATTTGATTGTATAAATTAAGATGTACTCGAATTAATAATATATGAGTATACCGATCGGATTATATGAATTCTATGGTATTACACTCAAACACGCCTTGCCTAAATATAAATAATATTACCGATATTTTGACTTCCTCATGATCCTCAGGGGGCTTTTTAAGGATGCTAGAACAGCAAAAAAGTCCTATGTTGTCGTTCTTGGCATTATTTATGGAATCTTTACTTTGATGGAAATAATGGAACATCTATTTATCTCTAAATTTTTCTCATTTAATTACTCCATGTATCATCTATCAAAATCTGAACCATGCGATTTTGATACTGCCATAATGAAGTGTCTATTTTGGATAATTGATAAAATGACATTTTTAGACTAAAATTTCGATTATCTATAAAATGTTAGTCTTTATATTTGCTCTCACTATATATCCGATACCAAAACAACTCGTTTTTCTTCAATAACCTTCAGTATTTCAATATTTTTAATTCAGGTGTTGTTTTAAGTTTTAATTTCATCGTTGTATTGACTAATTTACCTTTTATAAATGGTATTTATTTTCTGATTACAGCAATAAATAGATCATCAAATATATTCTTCATTAAAATTTGCCTGTCTTGTGAATATGATCCTAAGTTATGTTTTGATTATTATTACAGTGAAGGACTATGAACATAACCGTTTCGTATATGGTGGCCAAACATGGGGAGAGATTGGATCAAATATTTATTAGACTTATTGAAAAGTTTAGTGATATTACAGCATTACTTACGAGTATTCTTACATTTCATTAATTTTCATTCTTTACGAATTGATGTGTTGCCAAATCTGATTCAAGATCCATTGATGTACGATGCCTTAAATCTAATTTTTTGATAGATTTCGATCTATATCTTCTATCGTGTTATAATCCGATCACTAGATGAATTCAAATTGGGTTTGATTACATGGCAAAGGTCGTGCTCAAAATTTTATCTATTTCGGAAAATACGTTATAGATATTTAAAAATCGATCGCTGTTGAAAAATCTAATTTCGATTCATGCATTAAGCATTTCATTGTATCATTCAACACATAGAAAGTTTGAATAGACCCCGTTTTTATCTTAAAAAATTCACCTAAATTTCTTCTCTAGTTTATATTCCTACAGGGAAGAGTCACTGAGAGTTCAAAAGAAGTGAAATTTTCAATCGATTATGTAATATTTTGAACATTTTATATCACTCTTGAGCATTATATCTTTTGGTATTACGACGTGTAAAAAATGTGCGATATATTATAATAATAATCTTAAATTATTCTAATTGGTAAATGTTTAGAAATAAAAGTTGACTCTCAGATGACATATTATTCAAAGATGCAACGTCAAAACATTAGTATCATTCTGAAGTAGTCTTATTTGGTAGTTACAATATTTATAAATTCTATTTGGAAATTCGAGATAATTGTCTGGCCTGAATGAACCATAATTTTATTTTGTTCTTTATTAGGAGATTGCCTGCTTTCTCCGAATAGTTTGCGCAGCTGAAGATCACTGTATACGATATACCTAATATCCTTCATTGATTATTAGCTATAGGTAATCTGGTATCGTTTGGATTGATATAAAAAGCAGCTGCCCTATGTTAAATATTTATTTCGATGTACCCATGTCATGCTAATATTATAGCCTCAATGTGCATGATCGGCTTTTCTGACAGTACATATGCTATAGTAATCATTTGTGCATGGTAGATTACATCCTTAAATGGATGCTGTGTACTACATCAGATTAAATTCATTTATGCTTGCAAGGTATAAAAACAAAATCCTGAATATAATTTCTGTTTTGTGCTTGAAATGTGTTTATCATTTCGATATTTATCCGTTGCTGTATGTTTTACTTGTTCAATTATACTCTCAGATCTTGGATGAGCGGTGAAGTTATTAAGTGACTAATTCCTCGAACTTACAGAAATGTTCGAAATTCTTTCTGGTCAACTCTTAAACCTTATAAGTTTTCATCATTACAGAATACAGAATTGGGTCAGAAAATTACATAAAATTTCTGCAATTCTTATTCATTCGACATAAGTCGCAGATTACATTTCGATTCATTTCGTTAATGCATCGATTCTAATCACGTTTATTTTTGATTTGATACTTGGCGTAATCGATTGGGATGCTTATTCAAGACTGGAAGTGATGGGCGATTAATGACAATGGCGATTCTGGAAATTAGTGCCTATTAATCTTGCAATCGAATCATCCATTTAAAAAGCTTCGTCATGTGGTTTTACATTTTATTACTATACGTAATTCACAAACATCTGTTTCATTGCAATAATTTCCTAATATCATGAGTCTAAGTTGTTCTAAAACTGGTTTCTCGTGGATAATTTTACAAACAGACTTTCAATTTACATCCATATATTCTCTAGTAGCGATACACGAACATATTTTAATGACATTAACATATACTATCACAGCGATTCTCTCGATACAACCAGGAGTACGACATCGTTATGATAAATTTTTTAAACAAACCTTTTTTTACCTGTATTCCAAAACATCATTATGTTAAATATTTTCGTCCTTCATGCAGATGCGTAAAAGTCTAGCTAAGTCTCTAGAAGACTGGCATGCTTTAGCTATACGCTAATAAGAATCCTACAGTGAATATTCATTTGATATTTTTTAACATCGATGAATGTGCACTTAGAATCACAAAAAAAATACGTGATACAAGCGAATGCGAATAATCACAGTCATTATTTACCGCTGCATGATTTTCCAAAGATTTTTAATGCTTCGAAAACTTATGAGCATCAATATATATTAGTTCTACATGTGAAGCCCAAGTCGAGATTGATGGCTCGATTATTGTTTCAGGAAATAAGTGATGATTCTTTTTACTGTTATTGTAAACCAATAATTAGTTTTTGATTTTCTAATTTTATTTAAGGATCTACAAAGATTTAACACAAACTTATATACTTTTATAATATCTTTTTCAGAGTTTCATATCATTTTTGACATTGTCTCTTTTATTTAAAACAAAATATTTTTTAGTTGAAATAATAATTAAATCCTTTCTTGATAGGAAATGAGTCGTTTACGGGTATCAAAAAGGCCGAAAACGCAGAGAAATGTCAATCTTCATGAAGTTCACATGGGTAAAATTAAATCATAAGTATAATAAGGACATTGGAAGGATAATGATAAATAAAACGGGTTACATAAAATCTGAAAATTTACAAAAGACCAAAATTAAAGAACAAATTGTGAGTGGACGAAGGTTGATGACTTTTTTTTTATAGATAAAAATTCTCATAAATTGAGACATAAATGAATATTTCGGTTCGGAATGGTATGATTTACAGGATTCTTCAATGAATTCATTATCCATTGAATCACGTGCCAATATTTCAAGAAATGAGAACACTCAATATAGAAAGATTGGCAACCTATATACTTGGATATATTTCAATCATTTAGAGTGCACCGGTATCTATCTCGACAAATGCTGTGTAAATATTTAAATACATTCTCATGGGCGATCAAAAATAAACCCACGCAATATATGTTGTTCCACATCATAAAATTCATAATATGCTAATTTATGGCTACATGAATGTAAATTGGAAGCTTTTTAACAAGTGACATGATGAGGGCATTTAAGAGGGATCTATTCAGCATTTCTACAGATGAGTTATTTTTAAAGATTTGAATTTTGATCGTTGAACCATGTCAGATAATCATACACAATGTATTTTCTCAATAGTCTGAGGAGATTTTCCATAAATAAGTGAGGGAGGATAGGCAACAGTCTTTTTACCCCTATATTCGCCTCTCATTAATCTGATCGAGAGTACGTTTTCGAATTAGAAGGGTGAAATCAGAAATACTAGATCTCGAACCTCAGAGTGGTTATGTCAAAACAAAACAATTACATCTCGTTAAATTTCAATCAGCGATTTTTGTGGTTATTACTGTCAGACATTACAATAAAGGAATAATTACCACCACCTGGAAATTATAAAAGACAAAAAATAAATATAACAATGACGAAAATGAGTTAACAACTTTGTATATTGTAAAAGTAGATTTCTAATCAGTTGACGAATACGTAGTTTCAAACAAACGAAAGAGAATTACACAAATATCTAATCAGAATTTCGAATTTTTTAATGAATTTAAAATATCTAAAATGGTCCTTGCAGAAATGCTCCCTAAGCAGACGCTTTCTTCATGAAATCAAGCCTCACGGTAAGTTACTAAGATTGGGATGAAACTTCTGAGATGGTTGGTGTGATTAGTTTTTAAAATATCCTCCTCTTCCTACCCCGCCTGCCCGGTCTCTGCTAAATATTGCCATTCTCAATCATTAAAAATAGAATTTATATTGAATTATCAAACGGTGTAAAATATCATTATTGACCTCTTGAAATAAATGTATAAATTTATTTTCATTAATAAAATTTCTGAAATTAAGAATTAATCGATCGGAAATTCGAACACAAACAGTAAATAGGGCAATTAGAACGCAGTGAAAAATAATTGTTATTGACACGCAGCTGAAAGAGATCTTACGATCCTGCATTCATTGAGGATGGATCTCTGAATCATAAGCGTACTACCCCATACATTATAAGCCTCAAGTATATTTTAGATTGAAAAGAAAAAAAATTGATACAAAAAAAACTCATATAGACATCAGTGTAGTTGATAATAAAGACTGAAGCAATGTGATTGATGGTATCGCAGCAAAATTGTTTTTTAACAAGGTAAAGCCTAATCTGATGTATTTTGTCGTTTCAAAGTTCTTAATTACATTTTGGTTATTCGTTCCAATTTCAAAAGACGAGTATAAATGCTTTTTATGAAGGATAGGTAAACACTGATAGATTAGACATACCTTAAAACCAATATTTATATCTGAACCATAATTTTGAAAATATGATGACTTAATGAACTTTTTGTAGAAAAAAATAATTTTTTTTCTTATTCAATAAAATGGAACACTTTAATCAGTTAGAATCGATGTCTTAATAGATTAAAGAAATTATTTATTTGATCTTTGCACTGGCTGACGAAATCGATGATTGAAAGAATCACAAACGAGAAGGAAAACAGATTATGCGCAGAATCAAACTTTCATAGAATATATCTTCACAATATCTAATTTACCATCTGATTATTCAAGAAAAATAATGAAAATCCTTCAATCAACTCGGAAATGGTCACAAAAATCTTCAATTAAAGGTCTTAAAATATTGAAGTTTGGTTATTTGAGTGGCTATGTGTGATAATTATCTGTATTATGTGTTGAATAAGAGATATCAAAAATATGTCGAAAAACGACTTCATAGAAGACGAAACGACACCAATCGAAGTATTTGTGTTATAAACATTTTTTTATGCAATGTTTTAGTTAACAATTGGGGTTTCTGTGATAATTTGACAAGGAATTACAAAAAAATTTGGTTTAACAATGTATATTAACCAGAAAAAAATATAATTAATATTTGAGAAGAATAAAATATTCGATCATACATGAACGATGTGCAATAATTTTGGCGGTTACAATCATATTGCAAAGTTGTTATCCAAGAGTTAAATATAAGTAAATCGTTGACATCATGCAAGGACTGGTCTTGTCAGATCTAACTAAAAATGATTAAAATCAAGCTGTTATTCAAGATTTCTCAATTATATAATCAATCGTAATGATCTATTGCTGACCAAAAATCTTTAATCTCTCTTAAGATATCAAAGAGAGTTCGGTACGACCGATCATTGCCGATTAATTATACAAGATTACTGGAGAATATCGATTTGTAACTTAAATTAGAACAATATTAGTGACTTTTAGAGAAATGAATAGTTGTATAGTATTCATCACAAATTGATCGGGTTTATGTTTTATACGAAATAAAGAGTTTTCCGAGGATATTATCCGATTTTCTTCTGTCGAATATTTCAAGAATTTCAAAACCTACCTCTATACTTATTAAAAATTATATCGCGTTTCAAACTCATATTATAATTGGTGAACACGCTGTCATTTGAAACAACAATTACCATGATACTCCTGATGTATTTTGAAGATATTGGAAATACACAAATAATCAAACCGATCGAATGATGGCTATCTTGTTGTTTAATGACTGAATTCAATCTAGAACAGATTTTGAATTTATGTCATTATTTTATTAACGAAAACCATCAAAAATGATGTAATGTCCTGAATCTATGTATTACCATTAAATTATGCTTTATTTAGGGGTGGAAAACGCAATAAAACTTTTGATGCACCCCGCTTTATTAGCTAATCAATCTAATAATATGTGTATCGCGTTTTCCGTTCTGAACTCTAATTTTTTAGAATTTAAAAAATTTGATGTGATTTAAAATTTATCTCGATAATAACAAGAGATCGAATTTAATTGTAAAGGATAAGAAAATGAATGAGGTCGATGTTTCTCAGATTCGATAACAAAATGTATTTATTTCCAGTATCGAAAACCAGCATTGTTCTGCGCATGTCACTACAGGTGTAATTATCAACTAGACTTGGAAGCGTCTTCTCAAATTTAGAGTACTATTTAAAAAAAATTCAGCAGTCTCGATATCATTGATTCAAATCTCGAATACGACTGTGCCTTATAGATTGGTTGAGCGATTCGCATACTTCGAGAGAATTTCTGCAATCACCTTTTCGGAAATTATTTAATGTCTTATAAGCGTTCGAATTTGAAAAGAGAATGGATTATCTCAGACCCATATATGAGTAGACTATGCTTTTTAATGGCACAAATTATTTAAGGTTATTGGACAATAAAAATTGAATGTGGTTATTTAATATAATTAAGGACACAGACGTTTTGCACTTCGATAATTCTATCTAAAATTAACAAATTGCGCACACATTCTCATATTTAAGATATCTTCATTGTAACCACAAAGCAACACATATTCCATAGGTAAAACATATTACCGTTAACGTACTAATTAATTCAGATTGTATACAATTTTCGAGGTCGAATACCGTGTAATCTTATCACGTTTATTCTTAATTTTTGATTGGTTATTCAACTATTGAGCCATGCATTTTACTATAGAAGGCAGAATATGATTGTATCTTTTCTTGATAAGTAAAAGACGTGTGGCAGCGTTTATACACGCACCGATATATGTGATATTTATATAAGTAAGCATAGGGATCTATTGCAGTATATTCACCAAAAAATAGGTGTTAATTTCTTAATAAACAAATATCCTACCATTATCGACATCACGAGCTTTTTAATATTTATTCACGAAATTCTGATATTGACGTTTAGCAAATCACAACGTTTTGTGATATTCATCAAATTGGACACGATTAATCCAATATGAATCAAAATTTTTCCAATCACTAAATTTAGAGTAGCTACCAAATAAGCCACAGTCAGCAGACACAATATTAGGAATCATAAAACTCAGCCATGATTGAATATAAGGACTTGGGTCTAATTGATAGAGCATGTCGGATCTGATAAAATAAAAGCGGTCGTCAACAGAACAATTCAAGCCTATTTATTTAAAATGTATACTTATATTGACATTTTCATTGATTTCATTGGCTGACTCTACAAAAATATTTCGAATATTATCGAAGGTGCAATACGGTAGATATCTTGATTCAAATAAACGAATAGTTATCATTATTAATTTACCTTAAAATCAATACGCTCAAACCATCATTATTATTGCACTGGTGTGGGTTTCTTAAATTCATATTCCATAATGCTTAAACGAGAAATAATCTGGCCCAGAATCCCAGAATACATCATTAATTTAATTCAAAGATAGCAGAATAAGTTTATACAGATTTACGTCCAGAAAAAACATATAAATTGAAGTTTAATATTTTCTTTTTTGATTATAAATATATATCGTCATTAAAAATTTGTTTGTTTTCTTTAAAACTATCATAAAACTACTTTTTTTAGTTTAGATTGATTCTACATGTATCAAAGATGTGCCTTCTAGCCAAACCCTTTATTTCCTTTAGTATTTTTTACAGCAAGGGCCGCATACTTTCTTGCTACTTTCATCCATTTTTCAGATTTTACAATGAATTGTTCACTCCGTATAAAGCACGCTTCTTTTACTTTTGAATGAAATACCTAAACAGTGCGAAACCTTTAAAACGAGCTTTCAGATTGATAAATTTTTGTATTGGTGAGGGTTTTTAATATTAAGGATTTAGAATTCCTTGAACCTATAAGTAATTTTATAAAATAAAAAATGATTCTTTAAGCGTATAAGAATATAGACTGCTTATGTAGACATTTTTACATTTTGATCTGACTTCATAACTGTTTCTAAGCCATAACAAAAAAGTTGTCTTTATTTAATTTGAGTTAAAATAATATGCGATTTATGTTTAAAAAATGCCTTAATATACGAATTGCAACATAGCATTTTTAACGCCTCTATAACACGTCGAATTTTGTTAGAAATAGTTTAGATTTTGTTTTAAATATTTATATTTGTAAAAATATAATAGAGCAATATCTAAGTCTTATCTAATTGAAGTCAACGGTTTAATTAAACATTCGAGACAAACATTACTAATTAACTCACCTTAGAGTACACACTTGTTGACCTAAAATTCCATATAGGATGATCATCGACGTAACGTTTTTTACTTATTAAATAAGTGAAAAAAGAGATATGTTTCAGCAATTGGAAACCCTTCTTATTATCTTTTTCGTCCTGCGTTTATGTAAATTTCAGTTTCTTTTTAAATCATATTCCTCGGAATTACTACATGATTTGTTTGCGGCTTCATTTGTGTCATGTATGAACCAGTGTTTTTCATCTGATCTATATTTTCATCAGTATTTTACATCTGTAGATAAATTTAGATAAAAAAACATGAAATTGTTAGTGGTTAAGGATTTGCCCTTTTTAGAATTTTAGGATATATTATCATCTATCGTTTACTAAACCAATTAATAAACCATTCTGAATTGTTAAATAAAATGAGGCGATAATAGATTTAAACCATATACATGGCAATTCGAATGCTCGACAGCAGGCAGCGTATTTATCAATATATTAGACAAACACAATCACTCATATCTATAAAAAAAGAATGTGCTGCATAGTCTGGGTAGTTAAAAAGTGTGACTCTTAAGTGATGAGTTTTCTGTATAGGAAGGAAGCATTTAAATAAAATTAAACAGATCAACTAGATCCAATTTATTAAAAATGCACGCATGGGCAAACATTTCTATTAATAAATTAGGCTATTTAAAGGTTCAAAACTCTTAGAAGATGATCTAAGGTGTTGAAATGGAATTTGTGTCAACAACGTAAATAGATTTCAAACACTTATATTAAAGATCTATACATAATAAATGCTTAAGTATACATGATAAATGTGCAATTAAATATAAGAACTGACAGTTCATTTTTGTCCATTGATAATTAGCCTAGAATCACAATCGCTTATTTGAATGCGTAGAAAACAAAATCAAAAAGACAATTTTCTAATTTACTGGGTTATAGATCCTTAAAATGATATCTAAACCTATTTCTTGCTCACCTCAATTTATCATGGTAATAAAAAAACGATAGGTTAGCGTATAGTATCCATTTGTGATCACTATTTTTGGTTAGAACTAAATCAGCAGTCTTTTTTCCCAAACAAAAGTTGAAAGCCTATAATACCATTCATAAGCGCCTCGAAAACAGTCTAACTTGTATAATTTTCATCTCTAAGACAATAATTTTGAAATACTGAATAATACACAGTTTTGATCCAAAAAGTAGTATAATGTTATGAACATCAACTTTTTTATCGTAAAATAACATAAAATTATAAGCTACCATTCTATTTTGACGAGTACACAAATTTCCATATAGCCAACTTGGATGTATACTTTCGGATTTTATATTCTTTGAAAAAAAATGAATGATTTGGAAGTTAAAAAAGCGTTAAAACTGTTCCATTCGTCATTAATTCTTTAATTGACCTTAAATAGTTCCAAAACTTTTTCTAAAAATGATTTTCTGCTGGAACATACATACGTTCATTACGGTCTCCATTAAAATCCGCAAATTTTGGCGAAGTAGTTTGTCTTCTTTTCTTCGATTATCTGCGAATAATTACTAAAACCTTATTTCATTTTTAGTTATACAATTGTACTTACACCCAGCTCTCAGCACACTTTCATTAAATAAATACAGCAAATACAGTTAACATCCCAAATATATGTTAAATTGTTGAGTCCAGCTTTCGTTTATAAGTATTTTATTTTACGGTGTAAGTTGTAAGTCTTTATTTAATTTTCTATATCAATTGCGTTGCAGAACACTATCCATTCAGGCTTCCTCGAGTTTTGTATTATTTTTGATATATTTACAATTTATCCTGAATTTATCGGCTGAGATTTGATCTGACCAGCTTACAAATATTGTTGTTTGCTTTTGGTAGAGATTTAACAAATTTATCGTTTTTTAACTGTCCAACAACATGGACATGGTTTGTGTTGAGATTTTTGATTTCTTCTGTTTAATTTAATCAACAATTAACTGTCCTGTAACGAACAAGATAGTGTAACTTTATATTTTGATGTCGCGCATGACAATTTTGAAATTATAAAATTAAAATTAAAATGTTAATAAAAGTCAAAATTTTCGGGGGATCGTTTTTAGTTTAAAATACTCTATGATAAAATATGAAAGTATTTATCTATTTGAGGTTGTCTATAAATACGTTCGGATATACATTTTTGAATGAAAAATCTGTTATATTGAAGTTTCACAATTTTTCTTTTGTATTTCTACACTTAGACATTACTTCTTTAGTAGATGAGGGCGTATTTTTCAAACTCAAGAATGAAACCGTATGTAACAATTATAATTTCACATAATGTATAGTGCTTTATTTTAAAAATAATGCGGAAACAGAGTATCACGATCATCGCCAGTATTTACAACTAATTCATCAAAATTCCACAAACATTTACGACATTTCTTAAAAATCATAAATCTTTTTCTGAAATAAAAATCAATTACTCTATCCTGACCGTTGTGCGATTTTTAATATATCCGAAAATAGCAGATATAAATGGTTCTGGACATTAATTTAATGCACTATATCATCTCATAAAGTAAATTCAAGTTTGTTTTAGACGTAGTAAATGACCATAAATATGATAATTATCGGATAATTTTAAGAATTTTAATTTTTTGATTGATATGGTCAAATATTTTAAAAAGTCCCACATATATACAATATAGGCCAATAGAGTTACAAAATTAGATGAATATCATAACCTATTCTATAAAAACTAAATCCTGTGTGATGTTAAAACAACTCCTAAAGATCCCTACAACGATTGACTGATGTCTGGAAGAATTTGAATAAATTTCCTGAAATAATTTTTCACAAATCTTTTACACCATTTTACGTCTATAACAGGCGAATTTCAGATGACGACATTCAAAGTTTCTGATATTGCATTTATTTTCAAATGTAAAGTTTAGAAAGATTCATTGCTGATTGGCATAATCAAATTTAAGTACATGATAGCGCTTTATCAACCCTTGAATCTGAATGAATTTTCCTAAGATCCTCAAAGAGGCAATCTCTATAAATGTCATTTAACATATAAATACAACATCGAAACTTTTGAAAAGCAACATCAAAAAGTTATCATTTTGGACTGAAAATTGTGTAACAAGCAAACAAAGATACAGTATATGAAACCTTTAGCAAGGTTATAATTATTTACTACAATAATACAACATAGGCTTGCCTCAAGAAAACGAATGAGATTAGTTCCATTCCTTTTCTTTACGAAATCCAGAGATACCAATACATTCACAACTTTCTTTATAAATACGAAAACATACGCCCTGCACTGACTTTTGAAAATAATGACTCCTAAGACCCGTTGCAAAAGCTCAGAATATATAAACAAATGCAACTTATGCGCAGTGAAAAATGGATAACTTAGACTGAATCAACTAATTATATAAATACTTACCGTATATTCAACATCAGAAAATTTGTGACTATTGTAGAAATCGAAACCATATCTCATTATATTTTACCGTTAAATACTTGACATGTCATGTGCTAACAGAGGGGTGATTTCAAATCGATTTGCGTATGATCTATAAGGGAAAAGACACAGAATCTCGGCAAAACAGAGAATTATTTAATTTCGAGAGGATTGATCCTGGGATCATTTTTGAAATATGTATAGAAATTCAAATATATGAAGTAGATAAGTGAAAACATGTAAACATAGTGAGTCGTAATTATATTACAACATCCAGGGCGAAAATGTTCCACCAGGTACAAGGTCTTAGATATTCGTTTATTTATTATGTCAAATGGTAAAATCTAATGATAATGCAAATCGAAACTATAAGGAAACAACTTACATCTTACGTATGTGAAAATAGAAAAGGCATCAATATTTAGGAATTATAATGCGAGATGTATCCTAATGGTTAAATCAATAGTTACAACAGATTTGGAGCATGGAAATTTTAAAACAACATTTTTATGGTAACAAATGTATAATTTTTGGTACGTGTCTAAAAAATCGAAATGTGCAAATCGTATTATAAGCCTCGTGCGTGATCCAAATAATTCATAAGATCCGA
This sequence comes from Thelohanellus kitauei, assembly GCA_000827895.1. NCBI lineage: Eukaryota > Metazoa > Cnidaria > Myxozoa > Bivalvulida > Myxobolidae > Thelohanellus > Thelohanellus kitauei. The sequence goes on from JWZT01003435.1 coordinate 100,366, forward strand.
TTTAATATACCATTCAGGATTGATTCAAAATATACCAGATAATATAGAAAAAGAGTGAATTATGGAAAATACATTTTTAGTAAGTAGTGAGCTAAAAATAGTTATCACTATTCAACAACATGGATGTGTTTTTGTTATGACTCATTTTTGAATTATACTAAATAAATATATTTCCTTTGATTCTTAGACTATTCCTCGAATCAACAAGATAGATGATAAACTGACATGCTGAGTAATCTTCATAGTAATAGATCTATCTTTTGCCTTATGTCATAAGGGAATTTAAGATAACAGTACACATTTTACAGTGATGAGGTAACTTTATAGTCAAAGTATTAGTAGTCACAGTCAATGCGAAATTGAAATTTATATTTTTAGGTTTTATTCGAGGAGAAGCAGAAATAGTTTTGAGAAAAGAAACCCTGAGTTAATATTTTTGATAATCAAAAAAGTGTATTTTTCTGTAAGGTATTTAAATGGCTGTAGAGTGACATCTACAAAATGAATCATATTCAAAATTAATAATTTTCAATCTTCAAAAACTTATCTTCATAAGGATATGGTATATGTATGAAATAGATCTTTTAAGACCTCGAAACCCTGTTTTTACTGATGATGATCTTGGTTGAAGCATTAATTAACCTATTTTATATCTAAAAAACTGTCAATTTTATTTGAGTATTGATTACAAATATTGAGAATGAGATTTGAAAGATTCAAGATGTTACAAATTCTAATTTGTGATATAAAATTTCTAAAAAAATATTTTTGCGGAGTGAATGTATGTAATTGGTCTTAAACATTGAACATTAAGAAAATCGAATATAAATACCACTGTCATTCTCACTATATTATCTATCGGTTGACGAAATTTTCTATTTTATATACATTATATCGTGAAATCTGGCAGTAAATATTTGAAAAATACAATACGTCGAAATTATTGTCTGATTTTGTTGGTGATGTCATCGTCAATTGACGCTTTCACGGTCACCACGTGGATAATATAGGGGAAAATGCAAGGTTAACTTAATGAGAAAGATCTGAAAACAAAAAATAAAGCTCAAGGATTTGGATCCTGATTTTAGTACTGTGATTGAATTTGAGCTTAGGGCATCTCAATTTCCACAGAAAGGATAAAGGTTACTGTTCTTATATCTCTCATACAATCACATTTGTCGTAAGCTGTTTTTTATCTCCTTAATCGCTGTAGAACTAATATTCAAAACCTTCCGTGAATCATCAGTTTTTCATACCATCTACCACAGGATAATGTTAATACATGCAGAATCAAGATCAAGAATAATCTTTCAGTGCTACACGAATTGAATATCTCGAGAGTAACATTGGAACACTTTGACCCTTAAGTACCTCATATTTAATAATGACGCATTCTAATCAGATATATAAGCCATGTTCTTTCATATATGATAAGGATAAAAATTAAAAACCAATCGCCTTCGCATGGAGAACAAAACAGGATTTACAGAGAATTATATATTTATCAAAAAAGTAGCATGCGCCGTTTTCTGTGAATTGAAAATTTATTTCAAATAGTTAAAGTGAAACTATTTCGAATCAATGATTGATCATAAATGGCTAAGCTGCAGATTCCGACATCGGAAAAGGTATCGGCTGTGTATTTCAGCAGAAATAAAAATATGGGCTATGCATATTTCTGACATGATTTCCAAAAAATCGCAAAAAAGAAGGTCATATGAAGAAAGTAGCTTGCCATTATCAAGATTATTGTTCCATATATAAGATCAAGAAGAAAAATATATACCAGAATCAACGGATAACAGTCAAAAAATATGAACTGCGTATTCCATATAAAACAATTAAATCAGATATAAAATAATGATTTTCTCGAATCGGTGTAAAAATATAAAGTTAATGATTGTAAAAATGATCGTCGAGAGAACCAGAAACAGTACTACGTAAGATAATAAATGTTTAGGAACTTGGAATAAGATACGATAATGTAGGACATTTTCGTTGATATCAAAATTATAGGATGACGACTTCTAAATATTTAGCACTATAGCTATCTTGACATCGTAAAAACTAAATAATTGTCTTGAATTATTCGTAGTGATCATGATTGGCCGTAGATATATAAAATACAATATCATCTGCTGTATTGCGAAGAATAAACATAGAAGCTATCTAGGAGGATCAAGATAACATCATTATCTCCCATTACACACTGATGGAACGAGTCTATGTTAGTTTTTGGTCCTATGACACGCTGTCTGTTCATGATAAAGTCAAAGACCATCAAAACATACATGATACAGAAGGTGAAATAGCTATCAAGTTAAGTCATGAATTTCTGATCCGAGTGGGTATGGAATACCAATGGCTTTATATAATTTATTCCAGATTATTTAATAAAAAAATAGAGAATTCACAAAACGGAAACGAAGTTTCACAAAACCAACAGTTTCGCGTGCTCAATATTTTATTCAGACAAATGTGGTAAAGGATTTGCTTGTCTTAATGTCTTAACAAGTCATAGATACGACTATGTTCAATGATATGCACAATGATTTAAGACAAGAATTCTCGTTAATTTCTGTTTACGACATTATTTCATAGGAAATGCTTAACTATAACAAAACTAACCTTGAAAACGTCGTTTTTGATGTAAAAAATCGTCGACGTATGAATCCTCCAAGTGATGACTGTGAACCAGAATTAAGTGAGATAATTATTTCTTATGTAAAACAAATACCAATAATAGATTATATAATAATTTTTCGAGTGTAAGTAATTAGATGTTAATACCGAACAGAAAAGATGGAACATTGAGACGATCAATCGGCCGAATTATTCGTTCATGAATACGAATATCCTGACAAAAGCAAATAAATAATCCATGAATGGATGATAAAAGGGTACAGTTAATGTTTTGAAGCACATATACCGCCTATTTTGCTTTTTATTTGTCTTATATTAATGATTGAGAATTAATCATTTTTGTTTATCCTCTAAATAATGACGTATGAGAAACTATGTGGAAGTTGAAATAATGATAAAATGCGTCTGATAACATTGATAGAATATGAACTACGAAGAGATATGAAGAATAATTTGCCACTATGAAAATGAAAGTTATATTGGCCAAAGTTGAACCATTTTATCAGATGAATTGTCTACCTACCTGACAAATCATGAGCATGGTCATAAACATGTGACTGTATGCCATAAGAGAAATTTTTCAAGGCAAGCAGTTACAATTTCACACGCGCAGACAGTCGAAAACATATTGCGATGGGAAAAACAGACGGCGTGAACTATATCAGATGACCCAGAAAGGAAAATTCCGAAGCTGAACGAAATTGGATATCGTTGGTTGTTAAAAACATTTTTAAAATCAATGATGGAAGACATCGTGAATAATATCATCCAGAAAGAGACCATGTTATATTAAATGGTATTTCTCGTTTGTTTATAGTTCGGTTTCGCTGTAATTGTTTCTGGAGTGTTTTTACACAAAAAAAGCAAAAAATTGGGGTTTATTATCCTAATAATACGTTTTTCTAATAAAAATTTTCTTAAAAAAAATTGATTTACTGCTATCTTGGATTGGCGGTGGGCTGCAAAAGTTACTTTTACTGATAACCAAAGGGCATGAATCATTCTTGGTGGCAATAAATGAATCGAATATGAGCTCGAACAAAAGTTCGCCAACGATCGTCCAATTTACGATGACAACATCAATCAACCACAAGATTATTCTTTCAAGAATGCTGATTCACCGCATTATTCGGCAAGAATAACTACAACTCAAGACACCCCACTTGTTAAACACACCGTTTTAAAATATCGAAACTGGTCATGTAAAGTTTCGATATCGCCGACTTAGAATGTCATAATCATCCCTTAGCGGAGACTGCGCAGCTAAAATAACTTATAGATTTTCGAATTTGTTCAAGTTTTTCTTTTACAACAAAATCTAAAGATTTTGTTCCAATCTTAGCAATTTTCATGCGATTTCGGTTCTGAAACAGAGTATTTAGATTCAGGTTGGCCAAAATGTACTTCTGCAAAGCCAATCAAGACAATAAAATCCATTAATGAATGAGACCATATGTAATTAATTAATATTACGAAGCACATTGTAATTGCGAGATTGTTTTAGACATAATAGTTTATACTGAACGATTTATGATAACATTAATGACTAAAAGTATCATTACATCATATATATAATCTAAACACGCATGCTCTCGAACGTACAGAGTGAGTGAATTCTATTTCGTAACATGAAAGCTCAATCCACGGGTTTAAGCTTTACGATAGAAATCAATAAGTGTATAGGAGTTAACATCGTCATCAAAAATATTAGTAATTCTGCCGAAATATACCGAGATGGAATTCAATGGTCATAACTTCACAGCGTTCTTCATTGAACTCTGGACACATATATTATCTGTTAGTCCTAGTATATTCCAAAATATTAATTCAACGGATGTTAATTGGTAGGATATTAACCTATTTAAGAAAAATCAAACCTGATTAGTATTTGTATCATGGGATCAAAACACAGATTTTGATAGATACAACGTTAACAGTCATGCGCAAACCGGTTCTTATGCAATCAATACGTGTAAATGATATTTATTGGCGTTGGTAAATTACATTTTAATTAAAATAATAAAACAGAGTGATTAAGACATCGTGTAACGTCGTAACGATGTTTATGCTAGACAAGATTTCTTAATTCTGGGTCTCAAAGATAAATCATTTATGTTTTTGGGGTATTACCTATATATTTATCCAGTCCTATACATTACGAATTGAGACATGTCATTTAAGAAGATTACGATTTCTCAGCAATCAGGCTTGGTTTGATGAGATCATTAAATGCTATCCGGTCTAAGAATTAAAACATGATAAACATCTTGTAAAACAAACAATACTAAGAATTTTGATTATATACTAATCCAGTTCTTTTGCGTCATATGTCATTGAATGTTTAACGATATATATATATGAGTAGATCGCAATTATACAATCTTTTTTGTACAATGGCTGGATAATAATCTTTGAATCACATATTGCCGACGCCGCCGCGGTCATTAAGCCACGTTCGATCAACTCTACTGATGGGTGTTCATTTCAAAAATCGTTATCTGAATGTTTGGAGCGTATGCATGATGACCTCTTGGTTGATTACAAGCATCTCGACACCAACAAATCCTCTAACTGCTCAAAACCCCTTAACTTTTTTCGATGTAAAGGTTATGTGAACCAGGAAGAACTTGAAGGTGTAGCAGAAAAGTTGCAGGTGGTAAGAAATGATCATCTGCCTGATATCATCATATTCTATACAAAACAAGACGAGACCACTCAAAACGCAGCCGTGTACACATACAAGAAAACGGTCCATTCGTTTGAAGCGATTACGTTCTCTACCCAAAAATCAATAACTGGTCTCGACAGCATTACGCCTACTGGAAACAAATTTTTCTGCACGTCGTTCTTGGTTTCAGTGGGATTTTTTTTCAATGAAAATTTTGAAGTCCAAAATGAAGAAACGATTATACCGCGGTATCAATATCTTTGGCATCCTGATTTTCCACATCTGGGTTTAAGATATCGGTGCAATAGAAAAGTAAGACTCTTTTTGTTAAGTTTCGATCAATACTTATTTTGATCTTGACTTATTTTCTATAAGAAATTTTACATAAATGATCCCCAAAATCATCATCTTAGATTTTATAATCATACTCCCTGAAATGACTGGAATAACTTTTTTAATTTTTAATAACAGATGTAACCTGATTTTTTTTGCACAGTTTTGAGGATGATAAATACCTGAATAAGTATAATGTGTTTATTTCTACCTGTCAAACCTCAGGAACGACACATGAAACCTGCATAAAATTCTTAAACGTATCACTTCGATTTCAGTCGATTGTTCAAACTTCATATTCTTTTTTTCGAACAAAAAACATTTTGTATATTATCATTTTAAGTAGCACTGATACATATATGTTATTAATATAAATCGCTATTGAAAAACTCTTTGCAGCCAGTCCTACACAGATTATTGGAAAAAATGTTCGATTAATGGTAAGAAAATGTCTTTTAACAGTATGTCTTCTGATCACATCGATTTTTATGATCCATCCTTCAACGCAACATCTTCAAAATTTACGATATGGTTCAACAAATGATTTTTTGAAGAAATGTATTGCCGCACATTTAAAACATGTCGAGCATGAACACTTACATAATTTAATAAATGTAGATGACCATTTTCTTATGTGTATTTAAATGTGCATTGAAATATAAGTTTTATCTTTATCCAAACGCCATTGATTTGAATAAAAAAATACTACGAATTATACTGATTTCCATTTTTTCAAATAGAAAAATTTTCTCAACAACCTTTTAAAATGGTTATAGGCTGGGCTTGTAATTAAATCACGATTTTTGAGGCAGATGTATTTAAGAGATATATTTTAACAGAATTAGATATCTGGTGTTTTACACACAACAATCTAGGGTTTATTTGATCTTTTGCTTGACTGATCGCAGTGAACCTTGCAGATTTTTGATGAATCCTTTATGTTTATTTTAACCGAGATCATATTGATCATATATTTCTTAAAAATTCTAAACGATGAAAATTAACGTTAAACTTCTCCATTTTTTAATTAAAAACATGAGAATAATCGTATTTTAGTATGATTAAATCGACAATTTACAAACAAAGATGTAAGCAATTTTGTGTTGATCTCTTTTTCTATCACTAGATTTAAAAATAGATTTAAATCTAAACAAAAAAAAGATTTAGGTCATTCAAAGTATAACTTAGCGGCAAATAATTTATAAATTTGCATATTTAGAAACTCATTGATTCCAGGATTCTGTTTGTAAAGGCGATGAAAAGAAATCAAACGAAGAAGGATATAAAGCAAATTGGCATACGTTTCGAAAAATTGATTAGTAACTATAATCTTAATTTCAGTATCTCAAAATTGCCAATATGCATTACATTAACAAGAACCTCGTATGTTTAGTTTTATTTTGAGATTAAGTGTTGAAGATTTCAGAGAAGGATTTCGAGGTGTCTTTGTACGATTGGCTACTGATTACATTATGATTAAGGATAAAGTATTGGTTATTTATTCGAACGTATGTCAAAGTTTTTGTTTTAGGATACTAAATATCTATCGTTAACGATTGTGGACCTTTTCACCGAAACACAGGCTCCTGCGAAGTTTCCAAAGCTTTTGAACATTAAGGTCTAATTTATATGACTTCAGGAAGTGAAACAGTTTGACTACGCCTTTGGAAATTATTACCTTCTATTGGTTGACAGTTCTCTCACCACCTGTCTCTGGACTACCACAGCCACTCCCTATCATTTTGTGAGATCAGCGTGCTATAACACAGCTGTGAATACGTTAATGGAATCGAAGTTCTTTCTAGATAAAAGAACTGATGGCTTACTATATATGAACTTCCCTATCAACCAAAAAGAGCATTGGACTCTAAGAAGCACCAATCGTGGACGATCTTGGCACGAAATGAAATTCTTCAATACGGACGCTTGGAAGTACTCACAACGAGTACATTTTAAATTCAGTCTTCACGATTCTCTCAATATTCCTGATAATTCAGAGAGTATTGATATACATTATCATCCACTAACAGATGGACTCCAACCTTTTATTACATTCGATGGCGGTTACACGTGGAGAGCTGTCCCAGAAACAGCGTCAAAAGTGATATTGCTCAACTACCGATCTGTGATCATCTCCATAGATCGTGACACAAATTACATAAATTACAGTTTAAACCATGCAAAATCATGGTCTAGACTCAAACTTTTTGAAAGCAAGCCAAAAGTTTTTTACGTAGTAAAGTTATCAAACGACGACCAAAAAGTTTTGATAGTCGCCAGCGGATCGAATCCTCAAAAAATAAGATTCAAAGGAATCGACTTCTCAAATTTAATCAGTTTGTAATTGGGTTAATTAGATCGTGATTGTGAAAACAGTGAATATAAAGATTGGTACCTTCCAAAATCTGGCTCAGGTGGATTCTGTTATCGCAATGAGAAGATCTTAATGACAATTCGAAATTCTGAAATTCGATGTCTGGACAAAAAAACGGATCACATCAAACAAAAGTTTCCATGTACCTGCTCATCAGATGACTTTCCATGGTAACTTAGCTTATAAATCAGCACATTTGGGTATCGGCCATATTCTGCAATCTGTGTGCCAGAAGCACTCTCTGGTCAAATTCACGAACCAAAAAAATGCGATGCTGAGACTAGTGATCAACGACATCACCCAGGGTAACTATAATAAATATTTAGATATGTGAAATTGGCTGAAACTACTTGCACCCCTGATATTTCGTATTCAGATGCCCTCAAGTTATCGCAGATGTGTGTTAATGATGGTTTATTATTTCTATAACCAGAATGGACCAATATTCTTATTTTGCACACAAAATATAAAATGTACATGTTGCGGATACTGACGCCTGTTTCCGACATTGGAGAAAAAGAACCATCACCAATCGAGCTTCAGGAGAATGTTAATATCAACACACCTATCGCATTTGATTTCCAGCGGCAACTTCTTTACAATTACCACGATCAACATATCAGACAATTTAAATTCTTTGGTACCTCTGAAGCCAGAATTTATTTCCACAGTGATCCTATCACGGATATGGTGTTTGACTCTATTTCCCGTGTGTTGATCTTTTTGACAAGCAAAAGACAACTGAAAATGTTATCTTTTTTGACAAACTTCCGACACGTGATACACGAAGATGTCGTGTGGTTCAAATACTCGTTTCCTCACAGGTCCTAATCTATTCTAATATAGATTGATCTCGTTTGTGACGTCCCGTAAAAGTATTTGTCATTGGGATTTCCTTGAACCACCAAAATGCGCAACGCAAAATCTTGATATTAAGCAGGCGTTCATTGATTTGAAAAAAACGATGACTTTTGTACTTACATCCCAGCGTGTATTAAAGATTAAAAATTCTGTTACAGATTTCACGGCGCAGGTGTCTCTTTGATTATCTAGTCTTCGTTGAATATTAATGATGTAAGTAATTTCGCAGTCTATGGTGACCACATGTATGTTTTATCCGGCTTACAATAGCCTCAACCGTAGATCTATGCGAGTGGTGATTACTTCTGATATTGAAACTCGACCAAGGGAAGAATCAGAACCAGCAACTATTCCCTGATGGATAAAGATGAATATGATTGATCAAAATTTGATTAAAATATTGATATTATGATTTTATCCGTATTGCTTTTTCATGATTTTATCGTGCAGTAGAAAAATCGCGCTCATACTCATAAATTAAGTAACAAAAGTCAATCACACGACGTTTAATTTCGGTCTCTCTTATGATACAATTCTTCACAAAATTATCGAAGTGACCTGGCATTCCAGAATGCGTATTAATTAATGCAGTATTATAGGGGCTGTATGATACACATCCTTTAAAAACGTTTCACATTATGCATATTTTATAGACAAAATTCTGAATATGTCAATTTATAAAATTGTTCTGCCTGTGCTAAATGTCACAAACATAATGTGACGTCCTCATTCGGTAAGCAAATAAAGATTTCTCATGATGTACAGCTTTTCAGTTTTTAATGATAATTATATGGATATTCTTCTACCACTAAGGGTTCGCTTTTATTATCCATGTATCGTTAAAATCACATTTTTTAGAGATTCAATAATATATAAAATCTGCGAACATGTTATATGAACCTAATAGTATCGTCGAGATGAAGAGGATCTTCTCCTATATTATTTCTCAAATTCCATTAGCATTGAGTCATCCACTAAAAATGTCAAATAGAGGTAAATTAAAATACACCTTAAATTTATCTATAATGTGTTAATCTATCATCAAAATCTCAGCTATTTTATTAGAAACTTAGAACATATACAATCAAACTCCAGATGGATTTATTTAGATTAAGAAGAAAAATACTTTGGATTTCATCGCATCAGTACAGGTCAAATTACTCCAGTAACCACGTATTACCGATGATAAATACAAGTGATCATTAAGTTACATAAACACCAGACTCATAAAGACGACAATAATGCTTTTAATCGAAAAAATATATATCGTTTTTTCAACAATTCAAAATTTCAGCTCGTGTAAAGATGCCTTTCCTTTAATCCCAGTTTGATGTAATCCATTGTTCATTTGTGATTAGAAATCTCTTATAGTTTCTATCCCTTCAGTAATTAAACAGTCTTAAATTCAATTAATGAAAAACCTGCGTATATATTTGCAGGCAACAAGCTTTACAAGGACACGCTTCAAGATTTCTAAAACAATCAAGTATTATTACCTCTAAACCAATCAATATTTAAGATATACCTATATTTTTACACCTCATAAATAAATCAAAGGGTTTCACATTGAATTTGAAAGACCGTTAGATCATGAGATGGCTGAATTTTAGAGATGTTACATATCCATATAGTCTTTCTGTCAAATTTTCAAATAATCCTTAATGCCATCTAAACGCATTTCTAAGTTCCAAAAATATTCAGGGGATATTTTGTTGAACCACTTAATGATAAAACCTATTAACAAATGGGTTTTTCGCAATTCGAATTTCTATCCGTTAAGTTATGTTTTTAAGAAAATAGAAATAGCGTCCTTGCTATCTTTTGAAAAATAGGTGATATAATCAATAAAACCTGCTGGTTATTGCAAAAGAGAGGATGAAAAATTCACCATTTTCGCCAAACAAAAATCATGGTAATGATATATGATGAATAAATTTGAATTTAATTATTTCTTTTTATGAAGTTGGCATAGATAACAATCCAAATCTTTTGAATCAACAAATATATTTACACTTAAAAAAGTCAATATTAAAAATAGATAAAATTGTTTAACCAGGGCGAGACTGTTTTTATACTGTTTATTATGCAATCGTTTTGAATTTAAGAATCATCCATATAATGCCACTCTGTACCATTATATTTTTATGTTTCGTTTCCGTTTTTCTGTTCACGCATGCGATAAATCACAAACAGTGTAACAGAAATTATGGTAAACTATTCTTTATTTTTAGGTTCCATAATCAGGACAATTATTCATTCATTTGAATCGAGAATTTACCATATTGCAAAATCGATGATATTCTGAGTCATATTGGTACATTAACTCACGTAATAAATTAAGATACAGATAAAAGTATTACTTAAATACACCAATGCCTAAACTGTCGTGTAGATGACCTATATGATTTTACTAGATGTTACATGTTGAATCGAATATGTGCTTTTATTTTAAGAATAGACTCTGACCCATATTGTAAATCATGCTTGAATCATGTCATTTCAACAGGATTGAATTTTAAATTTTGTTACTATTGTGACATCATAGATTTGAACGATTCGATATATTTTGACTCTTATTTGAAAAAAACTGTAAAATCAGATGAATACCGGAAAATGATTCTGTCTGCAAGATGTCTTTTTCGAAATTTGGTAAATGAATTTGAATATGCTCTTGAAATCTGTCGTCGTATGATATTTGTTTAAACAAGAAATTAATGATGATTTATTAGTAAATATACTACAATATATTCCCATGTTAACTGGTAACAATTTCACTGAATTTGATGTCAATATAAATTCTCATCTGCGTGATTTATTTGTTACAATCAATCAAACCCATTTCTGTCTATCATGGAAAAATGCCGGGCTTAAAAGTTGAACAATCAAGCAATAATTTACAATATAAGAGCGAAGATCAAAAGATATTCTATTTCTTCAAAAATTATAAAATCAGGCTCAATTTTGGAGTTTATAATAATGAGTGTTGCGGTTGAAATATTCACTGTTGCATTGATGTCATTCAGGATTTACTTGATAAGTAAAGTTTCTAGACATTTTTTTAATTTATATTGAATAATCGAATCATTTGAACATTTGATTAAATTTATTGGATTATAAAATGTTTGTCATATAATCGTCCGATTTTGTCGACCCTAAGACCTGGCCTATTTTTAATCAGACTTATATTTGTGATAAATAGTTTTTAAAACAATGAGATCATCTTTAACACCCCACGAAAATTTATTTGAGCTTTAATAATCGTAATTACGCAATTATAAATAAGGACATCGATTCTGGGATGAAAATATAATTTATTTGAATAGGGTAACGTAATAATCAAAAATAGCTGCAATCATATTTGATGTAATTTAGTTATTAAACGAGAACGAGGGAGGGCATGAAGTGGTATTGCGTGACAAGTTGTTAAAATTTATTATCAAAATAAATCATTGCATTGAAATATACACCATTTTCCTTTTAAATTTCCGACTTTCCGATGCGGACATTCTAAGGTTCTATATTGTATTATTTTATTTTTAGAACGTCATTGATAAACCATTTGAGGCATTGTTCCTATTAGGCTCAGGCCAATCTCAGTAAACGATGCTAATACTACACTCAAAAATCTCACCTCATATTTCCAAACACTAATTGCTAGAAACATTATAAATTTCATTTACTTTTTTATAATTAAACAACCAAATTGAGAACTTTTGAATGCCTATGTCTACTAATCGGACATCTAGAATGGAAAATGATGTATTACTTGTTCCATTCGACCAGAGATCTCCATCATCTATGTATTTGATGGAGAAAGTAAATTAATCGCGTTTTGCACCTACTGAAAAAAGATTAAAAATATAATGGTTAGTGCACTGCTGTACATAATCTATGATATATATCAAAATATTCGACGATTTTATCTTTAGCCATAGGCAGTGCTAATATTATAATGTAATTGTAGGGTCATATATTCGAAATATTTACTTCGATTCAAACTTTTCTTTTGTTAAGCCTTTAAATTTTTCACCAAATTACATAAATTTATGATATTGTGGTGTATAAAAAGAGTTACATTGGTATATCTTTGAAGTATGACAGTTTTTTCGATACATAAATATGGATATCAGGAATTCAAACATCAGTCCCCGAATATGCATATTTTCGATACCCTAAACTAACCCGTCATTTGGAATTTTATAATAGACTTTTGAGAGAAGGAGATATTGATCATTTATGCAATCTATTTAAGTTTTATTTATTGATTGAATAAGGGTATAAACCTGATATTTGATGAAAATATTTTCTGAATAATGCTCTTTCCATCTAATACATGACCTGTTCTCACTTTCAGTAGTAATTCCTACAATTATCTTTAAGAAAAATATGTGCTGTTGAGTACAGTGTTTCGATATCTTTCTGAAAATATTTATAATATATTCAAAGATATTCTAACATATTTCATGTATTTTTATGAGCATATATAGCCTTTATTTTCTGACAAATTGATCTTTGGGTGATTTATATTACCATTGCAATATTTTGGAGCCTTAGTTTATCTAAGATACGTCAATTATATCATTTCCGTCATGAAAATGAATATAAATTTCATTAAATATGTGAAAATATTACACACAATAGGAAAAAGATCTCAAAATTTAAAATCCTTTCTTGTATTCGGTCATTTTGCGCTAAAAAAACTAATCTGAGTTGTAAACAAAATACGTGGTAATAGTTCTAAACAATTCAAAAAATCTTTAAGAAATAACTAATCTGGGTGATGTGATCTTAGTTCGTCTGAATATATTTCAGGCTATAGAATTTATAAATATTTTGCTTCCAATAGAGATTGACGATTGTCACGAATAACACGGCTCATATAGTGTAACCATGCCTAGATAGCTGCAATCCTAGAATTCACCTTTTTTACAATCATTATCGATGTCAATATGTTATGATTAGCATTTGCTTCGATTCCAATTGTTCCCGATAGTGTACTCGTAAACTCGATAATTTTCAATTTCTAGGATTAAGAGAAAATCTGAGGATACTTGACGACAACAAAATATCAAATTGTTCTTACTTGAACTATTAGAATATAAAATGTGAGTAAAATCATACTCCCTTTAATATTTTTAATGATTTAGAATGTTATCAGGTGGACAAATAGAGTTTTTTTATAGATTCCAGTGGCCATATTAAAAAACTTTATATTATTGGCTGTTATTCAATGCGTTAAATGATTACTCCATTTATTGTGTTTTTATCTAGATTGGATTAAACATTCGTTTTATAAGGATTTTGTAATGTATTTAATAACCGTTGAAAACCTATTTCGTAAAAGTTATCACAATTCAAAAAATAATGGCACGGGTAGAGGGGTGAGGGGGGGGGCTTATTCAACTTTATTTGTCATCTTTTTAACTTTACTGATCATTCGGATATTTTAAGAATTAACAAAGTGAAAAACTTTAATATTGTCTATCAAACACGAATCAGGCTGTGATAACAGATAAAAAGAATGTGTTGACGCTAATCCCACCATATAGTTATAGGTTTTAAAATGGATTTATGCATGATTGATTAAAATAACAAAGCCCATCATATATAGAATTCGTTCCCACATAGTTTATTCCAAATATTTGGTTCGTTATTTGAACAATTTATTGCTTTTATTAATATAAAAACAAAAAGAAACATCCTCGTCTTTGTTCAACTCACTGATAACCAATGATATCAATGATTTTAGCCACCATCATTAGATTTCAGGGAAAGTGTGGTTTATCAAGTTTTGAACAATTGATGTAGTTAAGAATGTTGAGATTGAGTTAAACAATAATTAAAGTTGATAAAACAAGTGTAAGGATTTAGATGATATCCTTACTAATGAACAGAGCTAAGTGGTCAGTCCGGCGACCGATGGGTGAGCATCTATGCGGGATCAGTTCATCTGTCTGGACTCTCCTTTTACGCTTCAACCATGTTAATTATCCCAATCATGCAATTATTAAATGATCTATGGTCACTTTTATACTATAGATTGCAAAAATTATTAAACATTTTGCAAAGATTGTTACATTAGTTTTTAAATGTTATTAAATCGATTGCGAGGATTATTAAATAAGTTGCAAATATTATTAATTCGGTTGCTAGACGTATTAAATAGTTTGAAAAAATTATTAAATTGGTCGTAAATATTAAATCGATTGCAAAGATTAGTAAAATGGTAGCAACTATTACTAATTCGATCGAAAATATTTTTAAAAAAGTTGCAAATATTATTAAATGGTTTACACAGACTATTAAACGATTGCAAAGATTATTAAATTGGTTTTAAATGTTATTAAAGCGATTGGGAAGATTATTAAAATAGATTCAAATATTATTACAGTGCTTTGCACTCTCATTGATCGACTTTGCATTGTCAATGATCGGCTTTGCATTAAAATGATCGACTTTGAATTGTAATGATCGACGTTGCATTTTAATGATCGGCTTTGTATTGTCAATGATCGACTTTGCATTTTAATGATCGGCTTTGCATTATCAATGATCGGCTTTGCATTGCCAATGATCGACATTGCATTATAAATTGCGTTTTTTTATATTTCAAGTAGGAACTTCAATTTTTAACAATAAAAAGATTCTAATCAGCTATCCGAACCCAAACCATATATTTTGGAGGTAGTCGAGATGAATGCGACCATCTCAAAGCACATGTGCGAACTTTTAGAATGTTTTAAAGGTTGAAGCGGCGATATTTCTGAACTATGTTGACAACATTTGAGTTCCACTTAGAAACGTCGATTTTTTATTTAAAATTCTCGATTTGTGTTGGTACGTGTATTACAATTTTTATTCAAAATCTAAAACATACTTTATAGGAATAATAATTTAAATATTTTTAAACTTTAATAAATTCCTGTCGACTAAATCCACTGTCGATAAATCTTCGCATATGCCGGAAGTACCCGACCATTTTAAATGAGGAGTCTTCGCTTAAAATTTCTTCTGATATTTGTTTCAGTTTCACTCTTGTGGTATTTTGGGGTTTTCTCTGTCTCACTTTGCTTTTCAGGCGAGAAAAATATTCCTCGATAGGATTGAGCTGAGGTGAGTAAGGTGGCAAAAATTCGATTCGAATGTTTGAATTCTGAACAA
>JWZT01003435.1:120328-156402 GCA_000827895.1 Thelohanellus kitauei
AACCCTTAAAATGATTTTTAAATGAAAACGCAAACACAAATGCAACGGACCGTATACTTTTGAATCATAGAGTTCTATTTGAATTGTATGGAAAAATATGGGTGACAATAACGAATGTTAAACTTATAAATTGAATGAGCCATTTCTAGTTATAAATCATGGATGTATTCTTATGCGTAAGAAATAATGTAAATTATGCTATTTAGGGTGAAACCTCTCTAGTCGAATACTCCAAAAATGTGATCTTGGTTCGAAGTTACATTAGAGTATTTTAATAGATAAAAATTGAAACTCTAATGTCCTTTAAAATTAATTTTTATGGTGCCAAAAGTCTGCCGCCCATATAGTCAAAAGAGCAAAATTTTGTTAAAGTTAGCGCATGTGCATAAAAAGGGTTACATATATCTCGAGACCCCCATTGTATGTGATAGCTGTTGGGAATTTTCATAGAGAACTTTTAGTGGTCAAAGGCGACCCCACATTTGGCTGGAAATGTCATTATTCGCTTTGACAATTCAGCATTAGATTGGAAAAGTCTTTTTTTGAACCGTCAAAGCACTGTAAATAGATTGTCAAGCTTATTAAATAGATTTCTAATATTATTAAATCGATCGCGAACATTATTAGATCGGTTGCAAAACGTATTAAATCGATCGAAAAAAATGTTAAACTGGTTGTAAAGATTACTAAATCGATTGCAATGATTAATAAATTCGTTGTGTAAGCGATACGAGATATCACACGTGGGTGAGCGCGGACATGGCGACTAGCATTATTCATTGGTGTTAACTATGGCGACGAGTACAAACAGGGAAGAACAGAAGTAACGGTAAGATGATTGTCTAATTACGAATATCAAGAGGTTTAAGTTTGATAGATGCGACGATACCGTGTAAGAGTTAACCATTTACATTAAAAGATTCGAACTGGCTCTTCATGTCTAAGGACTGTCTGAGAAGGGCGATACAACACGAAAAAAAGACCTATTGTTGAAGCATATTGACGCATCTCATTCCGGTCTGTTCTAAAAAATTTTTCAAACAGAGAATGCGGGCAACTGGGTTACGAGTCAGTCAAGGTGTTCCTACGAAGCATTTTTGAAAAAAAAAACGAATACATTAGACCAGCGGTATATATTTAACAGGGAAATCAAGGAGAAACAAGAATCCATACCTATAGAGATTACAATGTAACAATAAATATTTACATGGATTTTGTTCCATATCACCTGCAGACATTCAATGATGTCATGACGGTAATATAGGGAGGTAAAAAATCATCTGATATTGCCTTGAAAGATGCATACCTCACTATTCCCTTAAACGAAGACTCTTCCAAACTAATCACAATTTCAACACACCTAGGTTGATAAAAGTAAAAACTAGTGTAGTTAGGAATGTCAGGTGCCGTGGCCATTATTCGAAATTTTATTGATCAAGTATTGTGCGATCTCCCAGCTGTCACCTAAGACATCGATTATACATTTTAACCTGTATAAATGCTGAAGAACATCCGAAGAACGTTATTCAAGTTACCACATTGGTTAAAAATTTAAACATTGCAACAAAATTCGACAAATGTCAAATATTTTATCAAGAAGTTAATTGTGTAATGTGATTAATGAACAGAGAATTAGGCGAATCAACGCCAAATTAGCACTGATATTTCACATCCTTCCCCGTTTTATGTTACGGAACTCCAATCTTCTATGGAATCACTTAGCATATTTTCAAATTTTTACTCAAGCTTTAAACTAAATGATTACCATTTTACGATTTGTTGTTCAAGAACGTTCATTGGCAGTAGACCCACAGCCTGCAGATTTTTACAAGGAAATAAAGAGAAATTTAGCTACCACTGTTACATGCCTTTCGTCTAAAAATTACCCATAATTTTTAGCTACAGACGCGTCGGCTGTTCTGATTGTAAAAGTGCTCATATATGCTTGGAAAAATGGGTCGGAAAAGCCTGTGTCATATAGATCCAGGATATTTTCTAAACCGGAAAATAACTATTATATACGGATAGTGCGACATTGGCCATTATCTATACTTTAAAAATGTTTAATGATTACATTTACGGAGGGAAGTTCACATTATTCACTGACCATAAACCCTTGTAACTATGTTTCAGTTCTTCCATAGATGTTTGGAATATAATTTCCCATTGACTCATTTGTTAGAGGATATTTATATCTTCCAATAATTTCGAAATTTCATACCTTCAAAACTAAGACAATCCAATCCCCAAATTCTTACCAAGATTGCCGAGAAACATACCAACACCGAGAGTTTTCTAGAGGAGTCCATCAAGTTAATAGTATCTCCGTTTGCGGTGGATAAACCAAAGCTAGCCAAGGAATCATCCTAAAATATATTGATCTCGAATATCAAGAAATACATGAAATTAGGATAGCCCTTGCGTAACATTCTTTCTAACGACTAAAAACGTTGTTATGACATAATAAAGGCATTAAATGTAAAGGAAGACATGCTTCTAAACCAGACAGAACGGTAGTTCTGGCATCCTAACGAGTTGACATTCTACGCTATTTATATACAAACAACACAAGGACATATTCGATCAAAGACATTACTAATATTTCGTTTGGTGGCCATCAATGTTCAAAGATATCGAGTCATGAGTTCCACAATTTTCTGTATGCCAGGCCAATGTTTCTAAAATAGCAGAATCGCCGATACTACCATGGTCAATAACCAATCGTCAGTGGGACCGCATACTCGTCGATTGTTCATGAAAAATCGACGGGTTCTACTGGCTGGTAACAATCGATTGTTTTTCAAAATTGACTAAAATCTATGTATTACTAGAATGTAACAGGTGTGAGACAATATACTGCCTAGAAGACATGTTTTCAAGATGGGGTTTATCCAAACAAATAGTTTCCGACAATTTCAGCTAATTTACTTCAGATGACTTCGAAAACTTTGGCCATAGCTACGGAATTAATCACATTAAATCGAGCCTGTACCCCTCTAGAACTAACTTGCAAGTCGAAAGTGTAATTCGTATCATTAAAGATATAAACAATAAATTGGAAACTATTACCGACATATATATATGTCTCCGCGTTGTTTTGTACTCGTACAGGAATACGGCATCAATTACGACTCAACGCGCCCTGCAGACATCATGCTAGGGCGTCAGCTACATACGCTCCTTGAAACAAAACCCTGACGTCAAGGATAACACCAGCCGAGCAATTCCAAGGAAGAAGGAATACACGGTCAACATTTAAAGTGGCAGAAATTCGAGTCGGACAAACCTATGGGGCAAAGAACGAGCTCGAACTTGGTTATCATTGCGGAATAATTTTTAGATACACAGATGAGATATCCTATGAGGTTTATGTAGATAGAAAAGTCAAGTTAAAGCACGCCGATTGTCTTAAGTCGCGTTATCCAAGTTAAAAAATGCCGAAATTCATCAAAATATCTTGCCATATGACGGCGTCCTCGACTTTTCAGATGGCATTGGGACTCAAGTCCTTAACGAAAACCATAGGAAAAAAGCATCATTGAGAAATTCCCATCGACCCAAGAAACGACAAACCAAAAAATGAGTCTTAGACTCACCCAGCGTCAAATGATAAATTTCAAAATAAGGATCGAATTTCTTCTACACCCTCTACTTTTAGAAGAACCATAAGATAAATGAAAGCACCTCAGCATTCATATGATGTGTATTCTAGATAGTGACAAGAAAAAAACATGGTTGAAGAGAGGAGGAAAATGATGTAAGGGATACGAGACAACACGCTAGTGAGCGCGAACATTGTAGACTAGGATTATTAATTTGTTATACAGTTGATTATATTATTAAATCGATTGCAAAGTTTATTAAATTGATTGCACTGATTATTAAGTAGTTCGAAATACCCTGTATAAAAGTTCTATATAGATATCTGAGACATATTGAATTAATTCAAATACTACGATGTATTTTGAAACTGATTAGATGAGAAATAAAGCATAGGAGTGAAAGATTTAGACACTAGAAATTACGAATTAAGTATATTGTAGAAGATATTGTATCTATCAGAATTAATTATTTTAATTAAATAGTTCTTGATCCAACATTTGCAGCATCTGCTAAATTTTGACGACGTGAGTCTTCCATGTTTATATCAAGCAGCACACACCCCAGAAAAATGTTAAATATAGAGATACCGATGATAAAAATTTTCGATACTGATTGATTATATTCTATCATTAAAAAAAATTTACTCAAATTTGTTAAGCATTCAACAGTTAGAAAAAATAAATCAAACGCCAATATTATCACTGAATGTTAATATAATTAATACTCAAAGCTACTAAAGGCATATCGAATTGTTTTGATTTTGGATGTTTAGTTATTGCATATAAGTAAGCACATAAGTTTGCGATGAATGGAATCTTTGTAAAAATATTCCTTATATCATAAATCCTAATAATCAGTTTCAATGTTTCATCATCGTCGTATTTCTGATCTATTTTTTCTACAAAATTGGTGAAGTTATCATCCATCATTGGTTGTTTCATAGGTGGCATTCGTAGAGTTTCAATCACGATTAGGCAAACGTAAATTAGGACATGAGTGACAAAATAGATGATTTTGGCATTTCTGTGATTGGTTGAATTAAGTCTGCCGTCCATAATAAACAAAACAATTGACAGATTTGTTTGGATAAACGATAATCCGATTATGTTTATGTGCTTTAAATCATAAGTTAGAAAAATATTTTCCATAATCTTATTATTATCCAAATATTTTAATGAATAAAAAATAACCTATTGGAAAACATTGATAAGTTTTATAATCGCTGCGTATTACTATCAATGTGAATTTCTAAGATGCATGATTCATTTTAAAATTTTAAGGTAATGGTGGAATGATCAGTCAAGATGTATACCAATCAAGCCCGCTATCCTACTAATTCGAAATACGGACAACTCGAGGTGGTAACAACCTTACATATATCTCTATGTTTACATCAGAATGTTTCAAATCTCTTGGATCAACAAACCTTAAATTTAAGTTGTATAAATATTGGATTTAGTAACAAGAGACGAATAATATTCTTCTTATAACAAAAAACAACTATATAATCTATTAAGAGATAATTTTCAAACAAATCATCATACAGTGTTTTCAGACCAAAGTAGCACATGTCCTGTGTAATTTAGTGCGGGCGTGTTTTAGGCTGTTTCCTGTTAAATGTGGTTTTTCGTCCATCAAATTCAAATATACCCAGCCTAAGCAAACAGTTGCATCAAATTTGACTGGACATACGCTAATTTAGTCAGAAAATCTGTAAAACACAAATATTCATATCGCGGTTCATAAATGTTATAAATATATCAAATAAATAGGACACAACTAACCATTTATATATTGGAAATTTAACGATATTTATATTTTAAACACTGTATCATGTTGCACGAATAATTAATCGACGAGATTCAACTACAAATAGAGCGAAGTCTTTTCAAAACCGAGAATTCTCGATACACGATGTTCAGTCCATTTCGTTAATGCACCTCATAACTTTGATCTAAAAGCCACGAAAATAATAAGAATTGATTTCGAATATATGCGTTAAGACATTACTTGAAATTAAATTGATCAGAACAAAAATATGATGCAAAAAGTCATTTATACTCTCTAGTCGCAGGTTCGTAAACTCTTGCCTTCGTGCAAAAAGTGGCCCATAGACTATCTTGAAGTTTCGGGCGAGGCTCCAAATTTTTTGAATTTATTGTAAAGAATTAAAAATCAAGATTAAATTGAAGCACATATTCGAAATGCTATTATGTAAAACTGTTGTGGTTTTAAATTCTTTTGATATATATTTCTGCAAAAAACCTCTATATAAAAGTTAAAAATTACCTAATTTATACCATTTGCTGAAATTAAAATCGCGCCTGACTCAATTTTGTTGTATGATGCAGCTGTTTAGATACCAGCACTAAACAATGTTTTGTTGCAAAATAGGATTATCATATTCGAATAATTATTTTATACATAAAACACCGACAATAATAACTGAAAATTGTAATGAAGGAAAAAATGGAGATTTTCTTTGCCGTGAATTCAAATCAGATTGGACTGATAAGTTTATGGTTACTCCGAACTCATGTTGAAAAGTTCTTTGCTTGATATGCGGATTTTGTGTTTTACATGCAAAAAAATATTTTCTTACCCATCATTTTATGACAAAACATTCAAAAATATATGTCAAATACCCTATTAATTCTGATTAATGGAAAGAGTTCATACGTTCTAAATAAAGAGCTCTGATACTCACAAATCATGTTTCACGAAGGCTAACCAACATAACACAAGTACTCTCTTTGGTTCATATGAAATCGCTGTACTATTAGCTCGCAAGAACAAGCTGTTCCCAGATACAGAAGAAATAAAAATAATCGCTCATATCATTGAAGCTAGAATGCTTAGTAATATAAACTGCGAAACAATATTTGATCGGATCCCCATATAAAATAATACGATCATCAGCGAGTGGCAGAGTTAGCTAGTGATGTTCATCGTCCATTACAAGATCATTTAAAAAATTCTCTATGTTTTTAGATGGCATTATTAGAATCGAATGATATTTGTGATACAACTCATGTCACAGTTTTTGTTCGAAGAATTAACGACACCTATGATGTTATTGAAGAACTACTAGGAGGAGTCTTTTTATACCAATACGAAAGGGAGCGATCTGTTCGAAACTCTTAAAATACTTGGAGAGTAGAACAAAAACGGAATATGGAAAATTGGTAAGTATATGCACAGATGGAGCTGAGGGATGGTTGATAGTAAATCATGATGTCAAAAATTATTCATATAGTTTCGAGGTCGTCCAATAGTTTTAATATCACTGTATTCATCACAAAAAATCTCTCGATGGAAAAACATTGAAAATAAAAAATGTCATTGATGTTGTTGTTCAATTTGTCAAAAAAATCATCAGCAGTGCTCTTAACATACAAGAGTTCATGCAGTTTCCATCCAACATGAAGGAGGAATATGGCTAACTACTGCTAAACTGTGAAGTATGATGGCCTTCAAAAGGAA
The DNA here is from genome assembly GCA_000827895.1 of Thelohanellus kitauei. Classification (NCBI taxonomy): domain Eukaryota; kingdom Metazoa; phylum Cnidaria; class Myxozoa; order Bivalvulida; family Myxobolidae; genus Thelohanellus; species Thelohanellus kitauei. Next base: position 127,415 of record JWZT01003435.1, read on the forward strand.
AGGTTCTGTCACGTTTTGGGGCATTAAAAATAGTGTTAATCTGTTTCTTTCTGAACCAGATGAATTATAAACAGAACAGGAATATATTTTGAATGATGACTGGCTCAATGATCCTGCATTCATGGTTGACATAACCTCTCATATAAACTGCTTAAATCCGAGGCTAAAGGAAAAAGACAAACTATTCACCAATTTGTGTGATGAAGTCTATGCATTCAAAATGAAACTTCGTCTGTTTATCAGACAACTTACAGAAGGAATTTTAGATGCTTTTTCTACTTTCGAGACAAGTTACCTAGAAAGAACATTTAACACTTTACAGAATTGGATTAAACTGGAAAGTCTTCTGGAGGCGTTTCAACTATATTTAATGAATTTGAAAAAAAAAGTATTATGTCACTCTCCACAAATCCATTTTTGTTTCCGTAATCATGGATTTATCATTTATTTGAATTCCTTCAGTGTAGGTTATTGAATTTAAATGTAATTCGACGAAGAGATGTAGATTTTTAGAACATAATGTTACACTGTCACTTGACTATATCATTTACTTCTGGCGACAACTTTACGCAGAAAGGTTTCTAAATATGCGTTCGTTAGCCACAAAATATATTTGTATGTGTTGGTTCTACCTACAAATGTAAGGAGACACTTGCATCGATGACAAAAATAAAAAACAAGCAACGTTCAAGACTAACAGATAGTAATCTCTCTGCCATTGTGATATAGGGAACTACATTGTTGTACCCAGACATCGAAAAAGTCGCATCGATGTAAAATTGCAGTTTTGTTAGAATAATTATTTTTTTTAATCTATATGATGTTCGAAACCGATTTATCGTTAGATATTATTTTGAATAATGAATTGATGGCGATTTTGATAATGAGTGATTATATATTTTAGAAGGCATTACAGGGTATTAAATTACTATCGAGCATGATCCATTTACTATAGGGCATTCCTAGCATTCAACATTGCGCATCCGAACGTTCATTATTGAGCATCTGCAAACAAAATACATGATTTACGGCTTAATGATTCTTCTCATCATTTATTGATTTTTTGTTTTGATTAAATGGGCAAATGAGTAAATAAGGACCCGGCCCATAATGGCAAAACACAGAATGTGCAGAATATTTAATATTTTCCATCGTTTACACTTTCCAATATATTTTCTAATAATTTGATAACATTACTAAAAAGCGGTCATCATACAGTTTCCATATACTTGTGATATTTCTAGAAAAACGAATTCTGCAATGCATGTAAGGATGAATTCCGTTACAACATCTATTTCGACGTTCAAGAAAGTTTTTTGATCAAACCGTCTGATTTATTTTTTAAATAATTTCTGCGTTTTTGTATTATTGGGATTGGACCATATTTACTCATTTGACCATTTAGTAAAAATATAAATTAATGAATAATGGGTAGACTCATTTAGCCGTAAATCACGTATGTCATGGGATGATGGATTTAAATGAGATTGATCTACTTAAAATTTAATAAGGCAGTTGCTCGTCGAACTTTTCGAAAAGGATTTAATTGATCGCGCCCTGTAAAGTTTGGAATCGCTGCTCTGGAATATATATAAAAGACAAAGGAAGTGACAGCTGTTTTAGGATTTAAAATAACAATTTCAAGCTGGCTAGTCAGTAGCGGAATCCATATAGTATCATACCATATTATCACGGGATTAATTATGAAAACGATAAAATTACCTCTTCTATCTCAGAGTAATTTCATATATTTTGAATCAATTCTTGTGAATATATCCATATTTTTATGTATTTGACATTTGGATCCACAAAGTACTGTGTGATGTATCAATAATAATTATCCAAACTCGTGGATGTCTTTCATTCCTAATATCATCCAGACCAATTTTAGTATCTTTCTTATACAATTGCCGAAAATGTTTCTACATATTTGATTAGGATTTAACTGTTTGGAATTGAGAGTATGATATCGTTTGTCATCATTGATAGGTTTTTTGGGAATCTACTGCCTTCTCTCGTATTCCTAATATGATATTTGTACGAAAAACTCTCTTCTAACTTCTATATCGGTACATTAATTTTTATATCACTATCAAATCCGGGAGTGGATAAAAATGTGTGTTGTGTTTCATTTATCATCCGATATTACTTAAGCTTATTGTCTTTTGTTATAGTCCTATTAATAAAGGCGCTGTTTTATGCTTCGCTAGAATTCATTTCTCTATCAATATATCGATAGAACGATTTCTACTGGCTTCTCAGAATGGTAAGGTCTCTCAGTAAATTAGAAGACACAAAAATTATCGTTCGAATTAATGTGCATAAAAAAACGTAATAGATAGTGTCTAAAATATATGACTTCTCTCAATTGGCACATAGTGATAAGCGAAGGTTCGTGTTTATTTAAACTTTGGTCGAGATTAACGATCTAGTAGATTTATCATACAATCATTGGTGTTTTTCAACATTCACAGAACTTTTACCACTTAGAATTATATTGACAATGTATTTGATGCATAGATTTTTCATTCTGCGCATACACTTGAACCAAGTTTTTATATCTGTAGAGGCATTTTAAACAATATATCCTTAAATATACACAGAGATATTTTTAGGTTAACATTTTCATATATCGTAGTAAATTCGAAATATTTATTCAAGTAAAACATCAATATAAAAATTGAAAAATATACAGAATGTATGGCATTTCCTACTTGCCTAATCAAAGGCCATTTAGCCTCATGTCTGTCTGTATTTAAATTGATGATAGACATCGACATATTAAATAAGCAAACATTATTTCATCAGATTTTAACACTAATTAGCTGAGAATTCGTTGTTTTGATAAATGTTTCAATTAAAGAGAGTAAATATACTCTAAGTTCATCCTCAAGTTATTTGTCATTATTTATATTAATGAATTATGATAATAATTGATACTATTGATCATAAATTGCAATTGATTACTCCTTTAAATATGCATATTTTGGTCTTTCTCACCCGAGTGGGTACACATAAGTTAAACCTGAATGATCTCAGGATTGTCAATTCGTTTTCACAAAATAGAATTTCTGAATTACGACGATTAACGAAATGCTCTGCCTTAAATCCTATAATTACTCTGATTGGATAATTGTAATGTTAGTAATCATATTATTCAGTATCATAGATGATTGTAACTTATGAATGTTTATTTCAACAGGCGTTGTCTACATTAAATCTGAATGATAGACGTTTCAGAGTCCCTGCATGCTACTACGTAACGTATGTCAGTCATTTAGGATCACGATGATCCATCAACAATGGTGGAATTGATGTTTATGAACGATATACCCTCACCACCAATGTATATGCTCATGACAATAATCCTAAAATATTACAATATCACAAACTCAAGTCTGGTCAAAGAAGAAAAAGAAAGATATAACCTTGTAGCTTGTCAATGCGCATCTAATAATACGTTTACATTTTCATACCCCAAAACCCAAGGCTTGAGAATAGTAAACTGTTTATCATATAGGATGTGCGAATAATTCTTGGACTTAAATATCTTTATTTTTCACAGTTCAGATTTACAATAAATCAAACCAACAACATCCCTGTTATGTTTTTAGAAGATCTTACATCTGTTTGCATATTTGTACTCAGAATCATCACAAATCAACAATACGACTGGATAACTCGAGATCAGGTCATCAAGCGCCATCCTGTTTATAATACACGTACCAATATTATGCGATATGACAATGAAAACCTTCAGGATATATGCTATGTAGTAGTGGTATATGTTTCTTAATAAGCATCACGGAAGAAGATTCATTTTACGTATGTCATTCCATTCTACCTCAAAACGACCTCTCTACCCTATAGTGGAGGTTATTATAAAAATATCAAACGACTCACGTGAGGATATACACAGTTTATACGAATACAAAATGTTTGGTTGGCAAACTCGATGTAAAAAACACCGCTCCAATTCTCTCATCGATTACCCAGTTTTCATTTATGACGATTCATTGCAGGTATTTCTATTTCAAAACACTGACATTTTATCTTAGGATTTACATCATCGACATATCCGCCCAATTTGTCACAATTTCCACCTATTTAATCAAAAATAACATCAAAAAACTTCTGAGAGATAGGAGCTCTTTTGATGTTGTTAATTTGAAGACATTCAAATTTCTAAATTTCCTCAATAAATACAAGAAGAAAACAAGTTTTTATTTCTTAAGTAAAGGCTCCAAAATAGCACAACATAACATTCTACGTTTCTTGTATTCAAACATTACATTTTATGAATGTATAGTCCAAAATAAGGTAAGTTTATAAAATGATAGAAATCCAAGTTGTTTGAGTATATCCACAAAGGAATTCGCACGGACTCGGTTTTTATTCGAGAGGATTTCGTGGGAATAAATGACTCAATTGGAATTATGGTTAAAAATGATCCTAATTACATGAATGAATGCAAGAACCATGTGTCCAGTTATTAAATATCTCACGTTAGAGACTGCTTCGTTTGTGGGCCAAGGCTGAAGTTTAAACAAATTTCGATTAATTTAAATATTTTTGCGCGTTAAGAAACTAATTATTTTGTCCACATTTTTTTTATTTTTCAAATTATTGTTGAGTTGAAATTCTACATTTTAAATAAAATTACTTATAAGTAATGACAGGAATATTATCAGGCAAGACATCACACGCCTCGAGAATAAGCATATTAATAATATGATGATTCACGCATTTCATACATCGTCATACATTTCGGGACATTAACGACAAAATACGAGATTATATTTTAAGCCTGTACAAGAAATTGCTTATTATATCGCTTCAAACATCTAATAATAGTTGTGATCTACATATATGACCATACTGAAAACATGTGAAACAATAATTAAACACCTATATAATGCATTTAGTAAATATATGATCTTACTGGGCGATAGCTTCGAAATGAATACATTAGACATGCCGAACGTCATAGATTCTTTGAGATTTGCCTAAAGGCACACTCGAATTCTAAACATTTATGATTTGGGTATTTGTGACAGTTTTGTTTAACTGCCCAAAATTATCGATTTTTCTTTTTGTTGTTACCTATATAACATGCACCCAGGAACGAACTATTTTTTTCAAACCCTTGGTGGTTATATAAACTTTTATTTCGATTCTATGCATGAACAGAAATGTAATTATCGTTAAAAAGAATGTAATACGACATTTGACAATTTTTCGGATGCTTGAAATATGATCATATCGAATATTGATTCCCTGCACCCTATACATATTAAAGTATAAAAAGGATGTTAGTTTTAGAAAGAGTATTAAATGATGAGAGGGTTACAAGATTATATAAATAATCTGACGAGACACACTTAAGTTATTAAATAACTGCTATTAAATTAAAATAGATAAATCGAGATATACCCAATTTAATGAGTTGTCACCAAACTTAGTTGACCACAGGATGGATTGGATGGTTCGAATTCATAACATTCAGTTATGGTATTTTTGTCTTGGCGAAAATGATTCTCGGAGNTACTTCACAAAAATTTATTCTTATACGTATAGCCGTTTCTTTCTAAGACTGCGTATCTATCTACCTCATATAAAACAGATATAATCATATAATGTTGGTAGCCTGAAGACTGGTTTAGTGATTATTTATCCACAACCTCTTTTTAAAGGACCACAAACCACGACAAGATTGTGAATATTATATTCTTCATATGAGAAACTTGGTTATCAGGTACAGAAACAACGAAATTATCGGCAAGATTTATTCCACTATCATTTGTCCAGTTACTAATGGCCAAATTGTAAAAAATCACATATGCTTTATCTTCAACAATAAAAATCACAGACGATACTTATCAAAAGACTATGGAGACAGTTTTATTGATTCTTTACATGAAAACGAAATGCTTTACCATTAATTATGATTTTTGTGATAAAGTATATAAAATATCAAATGTGCCCCCTCTCGCGATTTTGAGTAATATTATAGGGTTTTTCGATAAAATGAATTATCCATAAAAAAAATATACTGAAATTCACATATATCAAATATTTCTGTATCAAAATTTTAAAATAATTCAATCAAACTTCGTTTTTGAATCAAATTAATAAATATAAAATAAATGATTCAATACTCAAAATGATAAACATGGTCGCAAACCGGTTAACGTTGGCTTAAAACAATGGATACATAAGATATGATTAAAACCACTGAAATAGTTGTAAACGTTGTAGATATAAAAATATTGGAACTTAACCTTACGACATAAGAGCCAAAGTTTTTAAATCCCCACCAAAAATACACAGTGATGAATAAATACGATTTTCTAAATTTTAAAAGACTTTTTTATTACAAGGATTCGATACAAAATGAATAGATTTTTAAGATATACATTAATTGTTTAATATTTTTCTAAAATGATAGAAGGTGATAGGGTCTAACAACTTAATATCGCTAAATTGATTGATTGAAATCTTTTACCTTCCACTTTACATCAAATCTCTCATTTTTGTTTTAATTTCGGAGTTTATTCGGTTTTTGCTACAAATCGTACGTAAATTTCTGCACTTCGTCTGATCTTTAGAGCATGAAAATGAGCTAAAAATAGCGAAATTTGAGTTACAAAAACTTAATTATCGCGTCCTTGCACGAAATTGCAAATTTTAGTTTGTTTAAGCCTGTGTAATAGATATTAAGTAAATCGAAAAATCGTAAATAAGTGTAAAAACACGAGAAATATTATGTGTTACCCTTTATTCTGGTTATCGTACTTTCCAGCGTATAACCGGTTTTTTTTTCCCCATAATTTTCAAATAGCGTGTTATACAAAGTGTGCGCTAGTTACATTGTAAAATACAGTATGTTATCCATGAAATATAATTCATATGATATTGTCATCTCATATTTATTTTATTAAATTTCTCTGTCTACGGCAGACCGAGCCTTAAAATTCGAAATTATGTGATATCTTTAAACACGGAATCCTTAAGAGAGAACAGACTACATCAACATAATAAACTATATCAAATATAGCATAGTGTGAAATTATTTATGATCCATTTAATTATGATGAGTGTTAATTTTCAAAATTTAAAATCGAATACATTAACGATTCCTAAATTATGTACACAATGTTTTAAGATTTGTATATTTCAATCAAAATAACTCAATATTCTCCATTTTGTTTCATTGATATTATAACAATTATATATTAATCCAATTTTAAAAAAACATTCCCGTCCCAAAACCTGATATTTACTTAAAGAATTCAATTGATTATAAAATTATTTTACAACCAGATTGTTTAGAATTATATTAACATGTTTAATTGTTCAACGCCGCTTTCTAAATTTGTATTAGAGGCTGTCATACTTTTCAGACTTCGTGATAACAATCGTGGCGTTTCAGATTGTATTACGTAATTAATGCTTGTGACACAGGATAATGATGATCGTTCAAAGATGGTTAAGCTAAATTTCTTAAACGGTATACGTTATCCATCCCCTTATTTCAGATGCGAGTTACTCTGAAATATTACAACTTTATATATTCCACCCTGGTTAGTGAATAAAAAGAAACATTTAACATACTACATGAATCATATAAATCTAAGGAGCTATTTTCATTCTCACACGGAAAAACAACTAAAATGAAAATTTTTTACATTTTATCTGGTATGCTGTCTTCATTTTTTGATTCATTAAATCTGTTGGGCTTTCGGAATTCCGATTTGAGTACTTATTCTCGGAATTTTTGAATTTCAAGATAATGTTTGGATAATTCGATTACAAGCCGTAAGACATCATAATGTGTGAAAAAATACCACGATATTTGGCTATTTAATAATCTTAAAGTTAGAAAATTCTATGTGGTGGCCGTATTCTATTTTTTAATCAGTACCAATCCTCCACGCTTAGTCTGAGTCTGGCACTCCATATAACATCAACTCCACCCACCTACCCTATCGTCCAAGTAAATAAAGCCTTTCAGATGATGTACATCTTTAAACCAACCCATGATAAGAACATATAATTTCTGGTTAGCAGTCTTAATGCAAAGAGCGATTTACGAATACTCTCAGTGATAAACCGAAATTCATCAATGACTATCTAGTGTAGGTATTTGAATTTAAGACAGATGATTTTTGATTAACATATAGGAATAATTGAGATTATTACCGAATTTGAAAACCCAAATCTATCTAATATTCAGAATTAGGTTCTATGACTTCTAAGAGATGTTAACGCGTTCAATCTAATGAATTGAGAGGTTTTTTCTATTTACAACGTTTTAAAATATAAAGGTGAATGAGCCACGTATATTATAGCTAAATACAGCTCTGAATAAATACCAGTTTAAAGAGCTAATTTTGTTTATAATAGCGTTACCTTCCATGAATGCACTGCTAGAAACATGTTAAGAATTTAACTAAAAAGAATCAAAGTTGTTTTTAAGTATTTACCAAGGAATGATTCTCGAAACAATTTTCATAGGCGTGAATTTATTGAGAATAAATAACTCAATTCGAGCGCAGGTTACTAATAACCCTGAATACGTTGAAGAGTACATGACAAATGTTTTAACTTGATAAATTTGTCATATTAGGCATATCCTTTGTTAGCCGGGGCTAAAAATGAATTTAGACATAGTTTGTCAAAGAAATTGAATGAATTATTATAAAAATTATCTAATACAATATCTTAATTTTCTAATAGATGTTATAAGTTTTTAACATAATGTACGGTGGTTTATCACATATATTTTAGTCAACGCACGAGAAATAAATTGGTTAAATGACGATAAATATATATTTAAATCCTGATTTCAAAATGTTACAAGTTTTTCCCACATCGTCAGACATCGACACCCTTTTCTAGTTCATTGGCCTGATTATATTGTCACCTGTTACGTAATCCCAAATTTTTAAATGATTAATTAGTGGTAAGTAATATTCATAAAAAATTACATTAGTTTCTGATTTCGAAATCGGATAAGAATCTTAAAATGTCTCCATTCGATAGATTTTTTAAATTCATTATAATGATTGAGTAACATACTCAATATAAACGAATTGAACACTTCACAATAATGTAAGATTTTTTTGAATAGCTCTTTTTGTAAAAATATACAGTTGGGGCCATCTAGATTTTTTTAAAATAAAACATTAAAAAATGTGATTTTGGTTTTTCAATATGATATTAAATTACATGTATGAAAACCTCCACCTTTTCTTACATGGGAAACATGTGTTGCTGATTCACAAATTTCTCAGGTGTAATTATGCTCGTAAAAATGCTTTAATTCAGTTTGAATATTCAATTAAATGAAGTTTTCAAAAAAAATAACCATTACAGTATTTATCGATATATTATTAGAAGATTTGCAGCGAGTATTGATTGTGGTAAAGAGAAATGGGCATATTAAAATCCTATAAAGTAGGTGACAGATTAATATACTCTAATTACATCTCAATTCATGGGAAAATTAGACATCATCACAAATATCAAATAACTATATTGTCAAATTTTTTGTTGAATAAACACGAATTGATTTGTAGGCATTTACTCGGAAAAGGTCAATAAATTTAAAATATATATCGTTATTAAATGATGTATGTTTTTTTAAGTTGAATTATCCTTAAGGTATTTTCGAACGAGAAACGAAATGTTCTCGAATTAATGCTCCCATTACCATTTAACCCAATCTATTGTATCTTAAGGGCATGTATTTTTGGTTTCATTTCTCAAAAACTTCATCAGTATCATCTTTTACATTTATATTTCTCACTCATAAACGTATTACTCAAATTATTTTGTGATTTAAGCTTTTGAAAAGAAGAGGAATATTGGAAATGTATATTTTAATAATTTAATAAATAGTTATTTAAGAATGGTATAGTTGATGTATTGATGCTTACCCCGCTAATTTAATCGAAATTACGACTATATGATCTTGGTGATGCGCATCATGATAGAGCCACCGCGATCTATATACACTATTACTTTGATGTATGAAATTTAGTAAATAAATTATAAATTTATGAACTCAAACATCAATCACATATAATGTAGAAGTAACTTATAAAATTGTTAGCATGTAATAAAAAGGTGTATATCCCTCACATACACACCGACCACCAAATTTTGCGGTATAGTTTGAAAATACCATAAATCAATAAAACATCATCATTTAATAAATAGTGTTTGATTATTTATATTGATTTATGCCGGATGGAGAAAAATTACAAATCCTTACCGTATATAGAATCCGTAGCCAAATATTTTATTCCAAATATTTGGTTGGATGTTTTGAAAATTACTTAGAGTTTAAAGAAAAAACAAAAAGAAACACTCTCGTCCTTGTTGGGCTCACTGACAACCAATGATATCACTGTTTTAGAAAAACATCATTCGATTTAAGGGAAAATGCTTTCTAAAGTTTGCGTGATTGGTGTAATTGAGAATTTTGAGATTGACTTAAACAAAAATGAAAGTTGATAAAACAAGTGAAATAATATAATTGATATCCTTACTGACATAACAACATTTTGTGATCCAGTCAGGCAACCGCTGGTTGAGCATTGATGCCGTGTCGGTTCGACTGTCTGGAATCAATGTTTACCTTACTTTAGGTGTCAGCAGTGGGATTGCGAATCAATGTCCGACAGACGGGTGTTGGATAGATAGTTCTCCTGGGAGAAGAGAAGAATAAGCGTACATATGATATCCTTTCTAAGGTAACAGTGCTGAGGGATCAGGTAGAAGACAAATGTGTGGGCATCGATGCAGGGTCAGTGCGTCTGTGCCTGGACTCGCCTTTCACGCTGTAACAAGGTTAATTATCACAAAAATTCGATTTTTAAATGATCTGTGCCCACTTTTATTATATAGATTGCAAAAATTATTAAAGAGTTTGGAAAAAATATTTAATTGTTGGCAAAAACTAGTAAAGCGATCAAGAAAATTATTAAATTGAACATAAATATTATTAAGTTGATTGCGTGGATAGGTAAGTAGTTCGAACAACCCTATATATAAGTTCTTAAATAGATATCTTAGATATATTTAATTAATTCAAATACTAAGATTTATTTTGAAACTGATTAGATGAGATATATAACAGTAGTGATAGGTTAAGACACTAGAATGTATCAGAATTAAATTAATTAGTGCTTGGTCTTATATTGGCTGCATTTTCCGTATTTTGACGATCTGAACCCCATATTATTGTTTCAAGCAGCACACCCCCCAGACAATAGTTAAATATAGAGGCACTGATGATAGAAACTTTAGTTCCTAATGATTGATTTACATCTATCATTAAAAAAATTTACTGGAAGTTGTTATGTTGTCGACAATCAGAAAAAATGCATGGGTTCCCAATAATATCACTGAATGTTAACATAAACAATACTCATAGCTAATGAATACTGACCAAAGTATTTTGATTTTGGCTGTGTAGTTATTGCATACATGTTAGAACACAAGATGACGATGAAATGAATCTTTAGAAAAATATTGTTTATATCAACCATCCATAAAATCTGGTTAGTTAATTCTTCTTCGTGGAATTTCTGTTCAATTTTTATTACAAAATTGGTGAAGTTATCACTCATCATTGATTGTTTCATGGGTGGTACTCGTAGAGTTTCAATCACGATTAAGCAGACATAAATTAGGAAGAGAGTGACAAAATAGATGATTTTGGCCTTTCTGTGACTTGTTGAATTAACTCTGCGGTCCATAATAAACAAAACAATTGGTAGATTATGTTATGATCAAAGATAATCCGATTTCGGTTATATGTTCAAAATCCTAAGTTTGAAAAATATTTTCCCCAATCTTTTTATTACCAAAATATTTTAATGCATAAAAAACCACCTTATCGATGACATTGATAAGTTTTTTAATTGCTGTGTAGTACTATAAAAATATCAGTTTCTAATATGCATGATAAATATTCGAATTTTAGGGTAGAGGTAGAATGATGAGTCTAGATGTAAACGAATTCACCCTGTGATTCTCAAAATGTTAATAAAGGACAACTCTCAAGTTGTCTAAACCTTTTATATATCCGAATGTTTACGAAAGAATATTTGAACTCGCTTTTTTCGACAAACTAAAATTAAAGTTGTATAAATATTAGATTTAGTATTAAAAGACTAATAATATTCTTCTTATAGAAAAAAACAACCACATAATCTTATAGGAGATAATTTTCAAATTAATCATCCTCCAGAGTCTTGAGACCAAATTTGCATGTCCAATCATATCTAGTTAGCAATTTTGTAAGGCTCTTTCAAGTTAAATGTGGTTTTTCCTCCACCAGATTGAACTATAAACCGATCACAAAACAGTCGCCTCATATTTGACTGGACGTACGATAATTTGGTCAAGACTCTGTAGACAAAATAATTTATTATCATGGTACATAAATTTTAAAAATATAATAATCGAATAGGACCCTACTAACCAATAATATATGGCCATTTGTCGATATGTATTTTTTAAATACTAAATCATGTTGCTTGAATAATTAATCGACGCGATTCATCTGCAAATAAAGTGACGTCTTTTTTTTAATAACATTTTCTGTACACGATGTCCGGTAATTTTGATTTTCCATCTTATAACTGTTTTTTAAAAGAAACGAAAGTAATACAAATTGAAATCGAATATATGCATTTTAAGACATTTTTTTTTGAGATTAAATTGATTCTAACAAATATTTGTTACAAAGAGTCATCTAGACTGTCCTATGATGCCCATATCAAATGAGGGCAAGTGATATATATCTATTCTTGCTGTGTTCATGTTTAGAGTTGATAAAAAATTCTTGTGATTTTATAAGAGAAAGGGATATAATTTCATATATTCTGCATCATTTTTAACAATCATATTTTATTCATATGCATTAATGACTATGATAATAAACAATAGGCTCTCCTTAAGAATACGCCCCCTGTATACATAGATAATGTTCTATCTATATTTAATCTTTAACGCATACATGATTTGTTGAAATATTCTTTTTAAATCATATTCTTTACGTTAATAATGATTTAAATTCTTAATATATATTGCCGTTCCCGCGATCTAAAAATAAATTTTTTGCTTTTATTTTGAAGAAACAAACAGAGATTGGTTTGATTTCAAAAAAACAAATTAGACTTCGATTGAAAATTTAGGATGAAAAAAATCGAGTCGTAATTCAAACTGTGAATGTTTTTGAAAAATACCATACATGAAAGTCTATTCTCTATAAAAAAACATTATAATGCCTTAAAATATGGTTTTTGATGAAATGTTACCGTTTTATTATTTTTGGTGTGTACACATCGGTAGCATTTTGATATGAATATTGAGTTAACTATGAAAAATCGTAAGAAAACAGTAGGTTGCAACCAGATGCATTAATAAAGACAATTTACTACATCATATGTTAAAACAAAATATTTAGAACGTATATGTATTTGGGTTTTTTCAATTTGAAAGTTTTCAGAAAATGACAAAACAAATGATGAATGACCTTACATAAAAAATAGTTTCACCCTTTTCGTAAACTTCTACTAACAATCTTTATTACGATTTCCTATATTCTCTACGTTTTTTCAGAAACAATTTGCTCGTCAGCACATGATAAAAAATTAACATAATCAGTTGATTAAGCATTTATTCTGTTCTCATTTCAAGCAATTCAAGAAGTCTCTTCAATAAATACTGTACCGATGTTGATGCTTTTATAAATGGTTGCAAAACCTGGTAGCGCGAGCTATTAAACCCCATAAACTGACAGAATTTATTTAACTCCTTTCCCGCAAGTGACTGCAACACGAAAAAAAGTGGTCAAAACTAGTCAGACACATTCATGAAGCCATTCAAACTGTTTTTACAACAAGAGAAACAGTTCGGTCACATAATATTGTTTAAAAACATTTATGGTTTCGTTAGTAGACCAGTTATAATTCGATTTTTTTAGAATTATTTCATATGGGCCGTAACGCTGTCAATGATTCCAAACGACGAAGCAAGATGAAATTTTTAAAGATGAAAATACTGCGATTTGCTACCTTATTTCAGAAGAAATTGATCGCCACGGTAATTCTGTCCTTTCTGCTCGTGGGAGAACATTACTCTAAGAAGATAAACTTAGAGTTGTTGCAAAAAAACTGGCGCAAGTATAAATCATTATTTAAGAGGAACTTGTTCGACGCATGCAAATAATATAAACCCAATTTTCAAGATCGCATACTTTTAGGTTAATGGCACCCAAAAACACCTTGAAAAAAATGATTTCGGGGATTTTATAGCCAACTATTGAAAACTACGCCATTTACTTTCGAATGCTTGTAAACACAAGTTTAGATTCGGTTGACATGAAAATCGGAGACGAGGAGTCGTTTCGAAATCGACGAGTGCGAGAACTTTTAAAAAATAAGCACAACATAAGGTACCCTGTAAGTGTTTCGTGGATCCATGGAGGTGTTGATCCAACATATTAAATTCGAATATTTCTTATCTAAGTTCCCCACAGAGAGGCGAATATCTTGATATCGGTGATAACTACCAACGTTCTTGAAGATCAACCATAATCCCTTGTTCTTCAGGAGCTAAAAAAATTTTGACTCATTCTGTAACCATTTAACCGTGAATCTTGAAACATTTTCGCTACCAGGGAATAGGAACCTGTTACAAGTGTTTAGAGGGCACCTGCAAAGACATAAAATATATGATTTCTCTGACAAATCGTACCCATTTTCTCGATGAAAACAGGGATACAAATGAACCCGAGAGGATAACGTTCTCGCCACATTCGAATAGAGGCTTAAACGTTCATGAAATCACTTGAGAGTTCCTATGTCCCTCTTTAGAGGAGATGAACACCTCAATCGACTGTTCAGTTATTAATCGTAGAAATAATATTTTCTGAATATTTTCTAGAAGTTTATTTTCATTCAAATGTATTTAACAACCTAAACTTGGTTGAAATGAAAATCCGCATAATCATTTGATCGCTGTAGATAATGATTAAATACAATGCAAAGCAGCGGTTCTCAACATTTTTTCGATCGCGACCTCTTTAATCTCTCAAATTCACTTTCCAAAGCACTGCTACCCCCCATTTCAAATTTTTTTGTTGACGTCATAATTTACGGCAGGTGTGTAAATTTACATATCGTAATCATAGTATATATTACTGACACACAGGATTAAATTTATAATTTCAGAAGCCGAACACAACATTTTTTAATATTTAATATCGAAACAATATGATTTTTTTTTCAAAATAGGTTCCTGTTTATATTTTAAAAAATTAAGTTTCATATTTATCAATTGCAGTTTTTAATTTTCAATGTAGCCTAATTACAATATTCATGTTTTACATTTATGTAAAATTTTAAATGGTCAGCGGATATTGTAGAATAATGTAATCTGCCTTGATAAAATATTGTTTGCACAATATGTTGTACCAAGTCAACATCAGTGCAAAGATTGATCTTGTTGTCGTTTCACAAGATCTAGAATTCTTGGATTGTTTTGGTAATATTACAACGAACGTCACCTTCTGCGTCAAGTCTTGTTCTATATTTAGACTTGATAAACCAAAGGCTTTAAAACAAGGTTCGCAAAGATATGTGGGTGGAAATGGTAGAAGAAGCCTTAAAAACGGCTCAGATATAACTGAATAAGATTAAAATATTTTATCCAGAATTGTGAAATTGAAATTGAGGAGAAATCGGTTTGGTTAACATCGCTATTAATGAGTTCCATAAACTCGTACTTTGATGTCTCGTGAAGATCTTTAAAAATGAATGTAAATGGACTTCTTGCAAGTGCATAATGGGTATGAGTTGGATTTTGAAAAGAACAATGATATTTAGTCATCATGCCTGTGAAAATGCTATTCCAGCATAATTAAAATTTTATTTCTTTGATCAGGTTCAACTAGATTTTTCTCATAGAACCAAGATACACCATCACCGTCTTAAATGGCTGACTTTTTGATGGTGACATTCAAAAGGTTCCGATGTGGTATTTATAAGTAAATTGATATTTATATAGATTCTACCTATAGAGACGTGTATGAATATTCATTCAAATTTAAAAGTGGAATATGTGCTGTCGTTTACGGAGATTGTATTTCGTCTTACAGCAGAGAATCATGCTGAAATTTTCATTTTTTATCATAATCTCAATGACAGAATCTTTGAAAGTCATCATAATGAAAGTTGGCCATTTTTGGCGCATAAGGGTGTAAATTCAAGTGGTACCCAAAGTTACGTATGAAACACAATTCGTTTCCTACTGTTTTCTAAAATAAAATGACTTTTTCTGTTTGAAATTTCATCTTCGCACTCTTTTAAACTCAAGAAAAGTTTCAGGAGATCTGCAGAGCTTATCATCGTTTTTCACAAATCATAAAAACAATTATAAACTGAACTGCGAGGTGAATGAATTTCTTGGTATAATGTACCTGGAGCATTTTTATTGCAAAATAATCAAATTCACATTTTATGTAGCATCATTTCGTACTAGAGCATTGACTGATCAACGTAGTTTATATTGTAACTGAACAAAAATTTAAGTGTATTTAGAGTTGTTAGAATTGAATAATCATTTGGTTAGGCTGTCAATATATTTTGGTTTGTAGTGTATAGATTTGTTGTTGTTTTATCGCAGAAATTATTATTATAAACGGCGAAAATCACTTCACATAATTATCAATCATAAATATAGTTTACTAAAAAGAACACTTCAGGAGACTCTGATCAGTCAGAAGTCGATTTTTCTTATGTTGAATCCTGGTCAATCATCAGCTCATAAAAATCAAATTCTCTTTTGTCAGATTTTTCCGAACGATGATTCATTTATCTATTGAATATATACTATTATGATATCCATTACTCTCTACATGTATAAATAAATGAAATTCTTTGAGCTATCAATATATTTAAAAATGTTAATATCCTAAGTATGCCAACCAATATAGAGCTAATCTGAGAAAAATTTTGAATATCAATAAATACTTGATTTTTGTGGAATATTTGGTAATTCTCCAATCGGAAAATCATTGATTTCTATTTCTATGAATAAATTATACCTATTTTTAAAATATTTTTTGGGAACCTGCTGCCTCCTTCATTCGTTTATGGATCCAATAATAAAAGTTTTCTCTAGATAATCTATCACCCATTTTTCTTTTTCCAGCGCCCCCTCCCATTCGAATGGGGATAATGTCCCGTTAAAAACGTATCATCATACCATGTTTGCATTAATTTTACCATACCCGTAAATCTAACACAAAATATCTAAACTTTTGTTAATTTATTAAAGGTATCCGTTTGTTTTAATTCAGATTTGGTATTGATTATTCATGTCTTTATTTAAAAAGGCCTATATTAAACATCAAGAAAGAAATAGTTTACCGATTATAGGTGTTAATAAATCGTTGCTAATCATAATTATTATCATATCTACAATGTTTGTGGATGGTATCCTTGGTTACATTTCGATTCATATCACATAGAAGGATTTCAATCATAACTTTTTCATCTATCAATGCAGTTTGATGCTGTATATTTGACAAATATATCTTAGATTAATTTAAATGTTGAGATCTTTTATAATTTAAAAAGCTCGTATTTTTTCGTTACATTCATTACCTTGTTTATATTAAATTATTTTCAGCTATAAATAAATTTTTAATTCATATCTCAATTTTTTCCATCTTTATATCAGTTATAAATTATAAATGCGATTAACATAAAATATACATCATTTCATAGACATCTTGGGTTTTCCACAACATTGTATCTCGTTTACAAATGTCACTTATTTGAGTGGGATCAGTTGACGATGCAGAAACCCAAGAAATTTCTTTTTAGTTTGATCTCTTACAAGTACAAATGCATTTATCGTAATGTTTGTAATACTACAAAACATTAAACCTTCATCTCAGTTTTTTTATCACACAAATCTATCATTCGTACATTCACATTTTTTGAAAATCTTTAACATTTAAAATTATGTATTTTTTCACATTCAAGACCCTTTCATATTGTTTATAGATCCACTCATATTTTATTGACATTTAAGATTATTAATTCTTCTAAAAATATGATTAAATATAAGTAATAAATACGCATCCTTAAGGCTTTGACTTAAAAGATTATTAAATATACATTGTAATTAATCATCATCTGCTGCGATCAAATCATTGTCCGGAATTTAATGTATACCAATTATAGATTATTCAACATATTTTAATGAAAAAGAACGCCAAGAAAATAGTCTTGAAAATATCATTTTTCAGATTAATAACACAATAGTCAGTTGAGGTGTTCGTTTGTTCCAAGGAGAGACATAAGAACGCTCAAATGATTTATAGAACTTTTACGCGTCTATTCGAATTCAGCTAGAAAGTAATTTAAGCGGTTTCATTTGTTTGTCCGTTATCATCAAGAAAGTGGGTACGATTTGTAGGAGAAATTATATAATTTACAGCGTTCCCGGTTCTATCTGTAGAGATTTTACACGTTCTTATTCAAGTTTTACGAACCGTTGTCAATGATTCAACGTTTAATTTTTTAAAGATTTAGTCCAAATTTCTATAGCTCCTGAAGAACCAATGATTATGCAAGAGCCTTCAATAACGTGGGTAGTTATTACTGAAATCTAGCTATTGGCCGTTTTGTGGTGAACTTAGATAAGAAATAGTCGCATTTCATATGTTGAATCACCACCACAAGGATCCACGTACCACTTACAGGGTACATTTTATGGCGCATTTTTTTCACTAGTTCTCTCACTCGTCGATTTCAAACCCGACTCTTTGTCTACTATTTTGCATATACACGAAATCTAATCTTGTGCCTACAAGCCTAAAAATTGCTTGGCGTAGTATGCCACGGTGGGTGTGATATCCCGAAAATCTTTGTTGTAAAGGTATTTTTTGTGCCACAAATCAAAAATATACGATGTCTAGAATTCTTTGTTTTACATGCGTGGAAGAAGGTCCTCTTAAATAGTGACTCTTGTTTGCAGCAGTTTTTTTTTGCAACAACTCTAAATAGTTCTTCTAAAAGTAATGTTCTCGCCCGAGAAGAGATGATATAATTTTTGCCGAGGTATCACTATTTCTAAAAATGGCACTTAATGACGTATTTTCACCTTTACAACTATCATCCATGCTTTGACTATTTGGAATAATTGATGACGTTATGAACGAAAAGAAAATATTTTTAAAAAATAGATATATAACTGGTTTATAAACAAAAACCGTCAATGATCTTCAACAATATTATATGCGACAATCCATTATCAAGTTATAAAAATAATTTAAATGGCTTCAGAACTGCGTGTGACATAATTTGACCACTTTATTTATGTGTGGGTGTCGCCAGCATCAACGCAATGTAATAAAATCTGTCAGTTGGTAGGGTTATATAGCTCGCGAAACCCGATTTCGAAAAGATCTTTTGTGCCACGAACATCGGTACATTGATGATTGAAGAAACTTCTTAAATTATTGGAAATGATATGATAAATTCCCAATTTAATGATATTGTTAATTTTTCATCATGTAATCCCTGTTAAATTTTATCTGAATAAAAACATAGGGAATAGAGGAAATCGTAATGAAGATTATTAGTTGAAGATTACGAATAGGACCAAAATATTTTTTCATAAGGTAATTCAGCATTTATTTAGCCATTTCACTGAAATATTTCAAACAGAAAAAAACGCAATTAGAGATACGTTTCGAATGATTTATTAAAACAAATTATGTGATAAATTATCTTAATTTGTGGATCTTTTTGAAACCTTCTATTCGCTTAAGATTTTTTCTAGTTATCTCCAAGATTCAAATCCAAAGGCTCCCGATGTGTACTTTAAAAATAATAGAAATGGTAAAATTTCATCAGAAACCTTGTCTTGAAGCCATTAAAACATTTTTAAACTTGTGAATAGGCTTTGTTATATAGTATTGTTAAAAAAAATTAACGGAATAGATTACAAGACTCGATCTTTTTCATCCTAAATTTTCAATCAAAGTCCAATGTGTTTTTTTTTATAATCTAATAATTTTCTATTTGATTCCGAACAATAAAAATATATATTTTATTTTTAGATCGCAGGAAAGGCAATAAAATTAAGAATTATAATCATTATTAAAGTAAACAGATGATAAAAAAAGGATATTTCAACAATTCGTGTTTGCGCTAAATATTAAAAATAGATCAAAAATAATCTCTATATTAAGAGGGCGTATTTATGAGATCCTATGATCGGTTATTATAATAATAAATGCAAATTAATCAAATATGATTCTGAAAAACGATGCAGTGTATATGAAATTATATCCCTTTCACCTATAATACCAAAACAATTTTTATCAGCTCTAAACATGAACACAGGAACAATATATATACCACTGGCCCAAATTTGATATGGGTAACCCGAGACGGTATAAATGAGCCTGTGCAATAATTATTTGTTAGAATCCATTTAATCTTAAGTATGATCTTTAAACGTATATATTCGATTTCAATTTTTTATAATTTTCGTTTCTTTTAAATAACAGTAAATAGATGGATTAACGAAAATGACAATATCATGTCTCGAAAATGTTCAGTTTAGAAAAGACGTCGCTTTTTGCAGTTGAATCTCATCGATTACTTATTCGAGAAACATGATTCAATGTTTAATATCTGAATATCGATAAATGGCCAATATACAATTGGTAAGCAGGGTCCTTTTCGAATAATATATTTTTAAAATTTATTGACCACGATATAAATCACTATGTTTACAGATTATCTGACCCAATTAGCTTATGTCTTGTCATATTTTATGCGACTGTTGGGTTTAGGCGGTTTATAGTGGAATCTGGTTCACGAAAATCCACATTTAACTGGAAACAGCCTAAAACACGAGTGTATATATAATACAGGACATGCGCTAATTTGGTCTGAAAATCCTGTATGATGATTCGTTTGAAAATTGTCTCCTTGCTAATTATGTCGTTGTTTTTTGCTATAAGATGAATATTATTGTCCATTAATACTAAATCTATTATTTATAAACTTAAATTTCAGTTTATTGATTTAAGCAAATTGAAAAATTCTGTTGTAAACATGCAACTATATAAAGGGTTTAGACAACTGCGAGTCGTCCTTTCTAAACATGATGACAATCCCGAGCTTGATTCGTTTACATCATGACTCGTCATTTTACCTGTGCCCTAAAATTTGAATTTTCATCATGCGTCTTAGAAATTCACATTGATAGTTTTGATAGTAATACACAGCAATTAATGAACTTATGAATGTTTTCCAACAGGTTGTTTTTAATGCATAAAAATATTTAGGTAATAAAAAATGTTTGGAAAATATTTTTCTAACTTAGGATTTTTAGCATATAAACAAACTCGGTTTATCATAGATCCGAAAATAATCTATCACTTGTTCTATTTAGAATGGACAGCAGAATTTATTCAACCAATCACAGAAAGGCCAAAATTATCTATTTTGTCACTCTAGTCCTAATTTACGGATGTTCAATCTTGATTGAAACTCTACGAATGCAACCTATGCAACAATTAATGATGAATGATAACTTCACCAAGTTTGTAGTAAAAATTGAACCGAACAAAGACGATGATGAAATAAGATTCCCGATTTTCTTAGAATGTAATATAAGGAATATATTTCTAAAGATTCAATTCATCGCCACCTTATGTATTTATATTTATGCATTTATAATACAGCCCCCATCAAAAAACTTCGGTATGTCTTCAGGAGTTTTTAGTATTGATTATGTATACATTCAGTGATATTTTTGAAAATCGATGCATTTTTTCTAATTGTTGACACCATAAAAACTTCCAGTAAAAATTTATAATGATAGATTCAAATCAATATTTAGGAACAAAAGTTTCTATCTTCAGCCCCTGTATCTTGAACTATTGTCTGGGGTTTGTGCAGCTTGAAACAATAACATGGGATTCAGATCGTCAAAATTGTGCAGATGCTGCCAATTTGTTGGATCAAAACTTATAAATATTAATATTCAAGTCTGATAGATACAATATCTTTTAGCATTTACTTAATTCGTACTTTGTAGTTTCTAAATCTATCACTCTAATGTTTTATTTCTCGTCGCATCAGTTTCCAAAGATATCATAGTATTCGAATTAAATGAATGTCTAAGATATCTTTTTAAGAACTTTTATATGAAGGGTTTCCGAACAACTTAATAATAATTGCAATCTTCTTCATAATATTTGCAACTGTATCACAAATGAATTATGTTAGTCCACAACCTCCGCGCTCACTAACTTGTTGTTTAGTATCCCTTTCATCATATTTCACCTCTTAAACAAAGTGTTTTTGTTGCCACTCTCTCAAGTACATATAATATGAATGCTGAGGTGCTTTTCTTTGTCTTGTAATTCTTCTAAAAGTGGAGGGTGAAGAAGAAATTTGATCCTGATTTTGAAATCTATAATCTGCCGCTACGTCAGTCTTAAGCGCATTTTTTTGGTTTGCTTTTTCTTGACCGATTGGGAATTTCTGATAGATGCTTTTCTCTGAGTGGTTTTCGTATAGACTTGAGTCTCCATGCCTTCGGAACAGTTGCATGCGCCGTCATATGTCAAAATATTTTGATGTATCTTGGCTTTTTTTGAATTGCATAAAGCCACTTAAGGTGATCTGCGTGCTTTCACTTGACGTTGCCATCTACGTTAACATCATAGGAATGCTGCCCTGTATCTCAAAATTGTTCCGCTATGATAACCAGGGCCGAGCTTGTTCTTTTACACAATGGTTCGTCCGACTTTAATTCCTGCCACTTTGAATGTTGATTGTGGTATTCTTTCTGCCTTATAACTGCTCGACTGATATTATCCTTGACAAAAGGCTTAATGTTGTCCAAACGCGAACGTAGCCGACGACTTAGATGATGTCTGCATGAGCGCGTTGAGTCGTTGTGCAAGGTGTGTTCATGAACGATTACAAAATAACGTGGAGACGTTTATATATCTCCGTAATAGTTTCCTATTTTTATATATTTTTCTTGAATGATACGCATTACTCTCAACTTGCCAGTAAGTTCTAGTGTGGTATGTATTCGGATTAATATAATTAATTGCGTTGCTCTGGCAAATATTTTCGAACGTATCCGATGTAGATCGACTAGCTTTATCTGAAACTATTTGTTTTGATAAACCCTATCTTGAAAACATGTCTTCTAGGCAATTTATTGTCTAACATATAGTACATTCTAGTAAAAAATAGATTTAGGTCTATATTGAAAACGAATCCATTGTTACCATCCAGTACAACCCGTCGATTTTTCATGAATATTCGATGAGTATACTCTCCCAGGAACGATCTGTTATTTACCTTTGTAGGATCGGCGATTCTGCTAGATCAGAAGCATTGGCATAGCATACAGAAAATTGTTGAACCAATGACTCGATCTCTTTTAACATTGATAGCCACCAAGCGTAATGTTCGTCATTTCTTTCGTGGCTTGTGCCCCTGGATGATTTATATGTAAATATATCTTTGAATGTCAAGCCGTAAAGGAGGTAATAACTACCATTCTGTCTAGGTATAGTAACACGTATTTCTCTATACTTAATTCATTATTAATGTCAAAAGATTTTTTTTATTCGTTCATAAGACTGTTAGGTAATGGCCAATTCAATTTCATGTACTTCTTGATTTTCGAGAAATATGTATTTTTTGATGATTCCTTAGCTAGGTTTGGTTTATCAAACACAAACGGACATACTATTAATCTGATGTTAATCTCTGGATAACTCTCTGTGTCGGTATTATATATCGGCAATCGTGAGTGAACATCAGTGATCGGGTGGTCTTTGTTATGAAAGTATGAAATTTCGTAATTATAAGATGACAATAATATCCTCCAACGAATGAAACGATAGGAAATTGTGTTAGAACCATCTTTGGTTGAACTGAAACTTAGTTCCAAGGGTATGTGGTCAGTCCATAATGTAAACTTCCCTCCGTAAATGAAATCACTGAAAATTTTTAAAGTATATATATTGTCTAAAGCCTCTCTATCCTAAACCGAATAGACCTTTTCAAGCATAGACAATGTATTTGATCTATTTATCAAGGCTTTTCCGATCCGTCTTTCTAAACATGCATGACCACTGCTCCACTTCCCACATGGAAAGCCTATGTAGCTATAATAATGTGTAATTTTTAGTAAAAAATGCCTTAATTTACCAATTGTAGATAAATATCTCTATATTTCTTAGTAAATAATCTGCGATTTGTGAGTCCACTGCCTATTAACATATTTTTTTGTAGGGTAGTAGTAAAATGGTTTGAATTTGGCTGATAAAATCGGTTAAAATTTGAATAATAGTTAATTGATCGCAGAAACGATTTGAGCTCCGCCACATTAGAAGGGGAAGGAAGGTCTTATATCGGTGTTAATTTGTCGTTGATTGCCCTGATTTTCTGTTCAATAATAAACTGACCCAACTAGATTCCTGCTTTTTCAGAAAAAATTACATTTGCAAATTTTCGTTAGAATGCTAACGTTTTTAAGAAATGTAAAAACTTTAAGAAGGCTTTTCCATTGTTCTTCATTATCTCTACGATTTACAATTATATCATGGATTAATGAGGTGAAACAAGGGAGATCGCGTAATACTCTATAAAAATATATTTTGAATATTGGCCGGTCAGATGAAATTCCAAACGGCAACCGTTTGTACTTGTAGAAACTGAGATGTGTTTAAAAAGCAGTTAGTTTGAAAGAGCCTTCGTTTAAGAGTATCTGGAGGTATGCATCTTTAAAGTCAATCAGATAAAAACTTTTACCGCTCTTTATTACTGTCATGACGTCATTTACTGTTGGCAGGGGATATGGAAGAAAATTTATGTTTCTATTTATTGTTACCTTGTAATCTATACATATATGTATTTCTCTGTCACGCTTTCTATACAAACGATCGGAGATGCATAAGAGATCGGTTCCGACACCTAATCTTTATTTTACAATTTACCTTCTCTTGTAAGCCTAGTGATCTCTAATTCAAGTTTTTCTCGAAATGGATACTGAAAATTTCGAGCTTGAAATATTATTGGAGCTGCATCTGGTCTTGACCGAATTGAGGCCTTGTATCCGTCTATTCCTTTTATTTTAGTCTGCAATACATCTGAGAAAGTGGATAATAACTCAGAAATATTACTCTTTGGTTCGCCGTGCAGCTTGTCTACACACTTGACGAGTATAGATATGCCGAGTGATTCGAATAAATTAAGCACAAGATTTGGTTGCTCTTCAAACGTTGTAACAATGACAGTTAGGTTGAATTCACCTGAATCTATCCTGAACCTAACGCTAGAGGAGCCTAGAGTCTTGATCATATTGTTGGAGTATTCTTTCAAAGAGGACAATAGTGGTCAGAACTGGTTTTCCAATCTAACTCAAGGCAGAGTCTCAAATACAGTATTCTGAAACTGCTGAATAAATTGTCAAGATTATCAACCGTCGATTTATGTATATAAGGATCTTATAACTAGGGACAATGTCGATATAACCGTATGTTAAGTCAACCAGATTTGAATGAACAAGATACCGAGAATCAGAACTATCTTTAGAAATAAAGCTTATATTGTTGTTTCGAACTTTCTAGATGACTGCACCGGATTTTATCCAGACTCTCCCATTGTGTCCAATTTTCCCGCACCTGAAGCTTTCAACCTTTAGAGCTGGACAGTTATGAGCGTTTGTGTGCTTTCTCGATAGCATCAAAAACACGAGGTTTTCGGATCAAAATGTTTTGATTTTTTGGTGTGAGAACGCTCTTGCTTAGTTTTTGACTTATACCGAACATCGAATACCCTATCTTCCGTGTTGTCATTCTTGCGCGAAAAGTATATCACTCTTTTGTTATATTTAGAGTGCTCCAAATCTTTAGCTGTTTTCTTAATCTCATTCAAAGTGACCGAAGTTGACGAAAACCGTCGAAACATCTCCATTTGAATCTCTTCTTCTCTCTTAACGCTACGACGAATTGTTCGGGAATCAGTTCATCGAATTTCGATCTAAAATCACGTTTCGAGGCCAGAAGACGAATACTGCCAAGTAATTGACATACGGATTCTTCTTTCGCCTTGATTTTCCTGTTAAATAGATACCGCCGGCCCAAAGGATTCGTGTTTTCTCGAACTTGCTTCACAGGAACCGCATGACTTCCTCGTAACCCAGTTTCTACCATCTCTGTCGAGGAAATTTTTTAGAACTGATGGACGTGAGATGCCGAATTCGGTTCAACAAGAGGTGTTTTTTCCTTGTTGTATAGTGCCTTCCTTGACAATCCTTAGACTCTAAGAGCCAGTTCGAATCTTTAAATGTAAAAGCCTCACTTTTCCACGTTTTCGTCGAATCTATCAAACTTTAACCCTTAATATTTGTAATTAGCCGATTGTCTTCCTATGAGTTCTGTTCTTCGCTCCTGGCACTAGTCGACATATGTTACACTGATCAAATATGGTAGTTTACAAAGTCCGTGCTTATTCACATGTATTGTCTGGTATCCCTTACAGCAACGTATTTAATCATCTTTGCAACATACTTAGTAATCTTTGAAACATATTTAATAATCTTTACGATCGATTTAATATTCTTTGCAATCAATTTAACAATTTTTGCAAACTGTTTAATAATTTTTGCAATGTATATAATAAAAGTGGCCACAGATCATTTCAAAACTCAGGATTATGAATATAAACCTTCTTTAAGCGTAACCGGCGAGTCTAAACAGAGACGAACTAACCCCGCATCGATGATCATCCAAATGTCCGCTGACTGACCCATCAGCTCTGTTACCTTATAAAGGATATCATATGTATCCTTACCCTTCTGGACGTTTAGGAGAGAAAAGTCTTTAACACACGACTCTGTCTTTCAGTGATTCGCAATCCAACTACTGACCTCCAACTTAACGTAAAAAGTGAGTCACAAGACAGTCTAACCGACCCGACACCAATGCTCTACCAGCGATTGCCTGACTCGATCACTCAACGCTATTAAGTTACTTAGGACATCATTTACATCCTTTCACTTTTTTTATCTACTTCATTTGATTAATTCAATCTCAAAGTTCTCCAGTACACCAATTTCGCAAAACGTGAGAAAACATATTTGCCTCAAAATGGAATAATGTTTTCGAAAACAACGATATTTTGGGTTGTCAGTTAGTCAAACAAAGAAAAGAGTGTTTATTTTCGTTTTTTTCTTTAAACTTGTAACAAATATTCAAGACAACCAACCATATATTTATGTTAAACTATCTCGCAAGGGATTCTATGTATGATATGGGTTTCTAAATTTTGTCAAACCGACATAAATCAATATAGAATTTCCAACACTATTTATTTTAAGATGATTACAGTTTATAGATTTATTGTTTTTTTAAACTATGCCGCAATATTTGGTGGTCTGTGTGAATGTTAGGACTTTACACCTAACTCGTACATGCTAATAATTTTAAAGGTTTACTTCTACATCATATGTGATTGATATTTGAGTTCATAAATGTGAATGTTCGTTACTGAATTACATACATCAAACAAATAGTTTTTATATAACGCCTTGCCTCTATGATGATGCGCATATGCAAGATCAAAACGTCATAATTTAGATTACAACAGCGGGGTAAGCATCAACACATCATCTATACTATTTTTAATATATATTTATTCAATTATTAAAATCATCATTTCCAATATTCCTCTTATTATCAAAAGCTGAAACCTCACAATTATTTTGAGTGTTACATTTTTGAGTGAGAAATATCAAAGAAAATATGATACAGATGAAGGTTTTGAGAGTTGAAACCAAAAATACATGGCCTAAAGATAGAAAAGATTTGTTTTAATGATAATGGGAGAATGAATTTGAGAACATTTCGTTTCTCGTTCGAAAATACCTCAAGGATAATTCAACTTTAATAAAAACATACATCATTTAATAACGATATATACTTTAAATTTAATAGCCTTTTCCAAGTAAATGCCTACAAATCAATTCGTGTTTATTCAACAAGTAATTCCACACTGTAGGTATTTGATATTTGTGATGATGTCTAATGTTCCCATGAATCGAGATGTAATTAGAGTATCTTAACCTGTCACCTTCGGTAGAGCATTTATAAAATCAAGTTGTCTTTACCACAATCAAAGCTCGCTGCTAATCTTGTAATGGTATGTTGTTAAATATCTTTTGGTTGTTTATATAGAAAATTTCGATTCATCGCATATTTAAACCAAATTAAAGCAAATATTAGAACATCATAACATCTGAGGAACTCATGAATCAACATGCAGCGTTTCACAGTACGATAAGGTAAATATTTATATATATATTTACTTTAATAATATCATATTTACAAACCAACGTCCCATTTTTAAATGTTTTATTTTATCAAAATTTAGATAACCGCAAGTGTATATTTCGTGACCCGACAAAATAGCGATATTAACAAACTGTGAACAGCCGAGATACTGTATCGACCTGGGAACATGTACTACATATACAGGGTTTCCATTCATTATTGCACAAACTTCCGTTTCATTTTGCACATCAGTAAAATTCAGTTTTGATATGTTCACAGTAGTTTTACGTTCGCAACGTTGACTTTCCAGAGAAATATGCATTCTTTATAACAAATATCGAAACACTATGTAAACTTTTTAGACAAAACCCACATATTTTTGGCGGCTAAAAATAATAGGCCCATTTAAACACGCATACGCGAAGTCTACACGCTATTTTTGTTATTTCCATTTATTTCAGGATACTAATTGGTATATTTTTGAAAACAGTATTTGGGCAGTTTAAATTTTGACTACCCGTAGAAATGTGAATACCGTTTTCAATGAGCATAAAATGAAATTTTTGACACAAGT
>JWZT01003441.1:8482-19789 GCA_000827895.1 Thelohanellus kitauei
ATTTTAGTTAAGCTCCTACCAGTTTAAGTTTTTATGCATATTTTTGACAAATTCTGCCTTAACTAAGTGAAAATAGCATACTCTGGGGTGGAAATTTCAGAATAACAAATTTGAAATTTTAAGAAGTTTTGACAGTAGGAGCATGATTAGAGAATGCGCGCGACAATACTTGCTGCGTAAAATTGAAATCGCTCTTTTCTTCTAAAATAATACCTTAAATGATATAAAAAAACTTACCAGAGAGTATACAAAATATAGTATAATATGATAAATAAAGTATAATAATAAAAAAACGATATAAAACCGAAAATTCCAGTAAAAAAAGTCGAATAAATAATTGATTTGCCACGCACAGGTATTAGCAATCATGCGAACACTGTCAAAACTCAATGAAATTCCAAAGTTGGTTTTTTGAAAATTGGCAAAAATACCAAGAACAAACTTAAACTGGTAGGAGCTTAACTAAAATTCAGTGAAATAAAGTTTAAAAACTCTGACATACGGGGCAGTTGTAATTTTCGGAGAATTTCAAAATATCAGATTTTTCGAAAATTATCAACTCCCCTGAATACAAAGTTTGCATCAAATTACGTTCTTAATCAAACAATAAAAACCCTTCCACTCGGATTGTGAAAAAGTAGTCAAAAATTAGAAAACATTATCAATCCAGAAAATTCATAAAATCTGAAACCCCCAGTGACGGAACTTGCATCCAGGCAATTCGAGCCTAGATAAAAAATCTGATGGCAACAATGTCCAACGAACAAAACTAGAAAAAATACCCCGAACAAAATTTGAAAAGTGGGGATGTCGAAATTCTCTTTGTGGGCAACAGTGCTTCAATCATTCTGAAGTAGATTATGGCGCACTAAAGGAATCTAAATTTTGTGATTTCTGAAAAATCCACCAAATCGGATATCGAAAATTCCACCAAAAATATAGCAACCCCCTCTCCGATATGCTATATGTTTAAAAACATCCATGTCAATAATATGTGTTAACCAGACAACCCCAAATTCAACTCATTGTATCCTATTATAAATTTCCAACTTTTCCAATTTTTTCAAACCCAAAAGATTAGTTTTTATCGAGTTAAAATGAAAATATAATTGTAAAGAAAATCTAAATGACAAAAATGATGAATAAAAACGAAAGGATGAAATAGATCTGAAAACCCTATATATTGGTTTATACTGAGACATCAGATTAACTTAAAAGTATAATCTCCGATTGAATTCAGGTGCCGATATAAAAATAAAAAGTGAAAGGAGAGGATATTACAAACATAATTTAAGATTCATATACATATTTTACAAACGTAGAGTCTAAAAATTCTTGTGGAAATAATTTTATTTTACAAACTGGTGATTTTGGACGAAGTTATTGCCAAGTTTTTTCAAATCCTGATATATTAATACTTGGCCATGTTTTTTATTGATATATCAATATTGTATGCCTTTCTTTCCATTAATTGTCTCACTCAAAAATAATAAATGAAACGTTTTAGTTGTCAAATTCTGCATTAGGTAAACTAGAAAATGAATCGAAAACAATAACAGAAAAAAGTGATCCAAATATATAATTGCATGTGAAAATTGATGTTAATGGAGTGTCTGAAACTGATCGCGATGAGCTAATTCAAACTTAAAATAATTTCAGGCTTGTGATCATAATAAAAATATTTTTTATTGAAAAATAAATGACTCAAAATAGGAAGGATGATATTTTATTACTCCTCATACAATAATAGTATCATAATCAAAAGTGAAACAGCGAAAGAAACGATACTTTCATCGGAAGCGTGAATTATGATATATCCTGTGTTAGGAAAGATAGGGAACAACTAAAGCTAATTTTGGAATTTAAACCGATAGACAGATATTTCAAAGTATTATGGACAAACAAAAAACTTTTTTTGAACCTGAAAGAGATCAAAAATTTTTAAAATCATCGGACAATAATTTAATCCCGCAATATGGGATAACTCCTCATAGCATATCACATTAAGAGAAATAGTTCAACACGTATTAAAGGGTATTCAATCTCAAAGGTTAATAGTGTCAAAATGAATCATATAAAATATCACTAAACTCGGTGCATTCAAATAAATTATCACTGTTTATATGAAAAAATCAGTATTTATGCGTAAGATCAAAGAATAGAATTTCATGAATAAATAATGGATCAGCAGATATTAGCTAAATAATTAGAATAAATGTATAAGCTTGGCGTAATGCTAACAATGAGGGAATGATTTCCCTGATTAAAATCCTAGGACATAATTGAGTTTGAAAACGTAATATAACAAAAGAATATTTAAACTCTTACACAAATATCTTGACTTTTATGGACTAAAGTGCGATTGTTTGAAAAGTTACTTGATTTCTATCATGTTGCGATACTATTTTGATGATAGGATGTAAAAATGGATTGAAAAAACTGTTGACAGGAAAATTTTTTCCAGTTTTTTTTTATTTGACTAATCAAGATAAGAATTATTTGTTTTTGACGTATAGGAGAGTTCTGATCAATATATTCAAAATATCCATTTTAAAACCAAATTTTAAATATCAAATAATATACATCTGAATTGGTGAACATTTTCACGTCGTATTTTAGTATTAAAACTTGGGAGAATTTTGGAGAATTTTGAATAACCGTATGGCTGCTTCCAGTTTTTGATCAGTTTGTGTAGTGAAGAATAGCTATGAATCATTAGTACTCCATATGAAGAAGAGATGAATATATACACATTGGTCTTAGTGTATAAATAAAACCAACAGCTTCCTTATTAGACCTTGCTTTAATTTGTGCTTCTTTTCAAGAATTATCAGAGATTAGATACTTTTAACAAATTCATAATCAAATTTTTATACTGTCAACCAAAGAATAATTGCATTAATTAAAATTACCCAAAAAAATATATTAATTTGGGTAATAATTTAATAAATACACAGAAATTTCCACATGAAATGTTTTTCCAGATGTATAGTTAAACAGAGTTACATAAAACTATTATTTCAAATTATACTCTATTATTATAATATCCAGTTAATAATTCAGGTTGAAAATAAGATTTTCTTGATAGAAAATGTTTATTTAATCATTTCGCTCTTTTATTAAATGCAAAATATGGACCCGAAATTATTCACAACCATTTGATGAAAATGAAGTTAAAAATGTATTAATCCAATTTTCATCAGACGAACAGAAATAATTCATTGATGTAACGAATAAATTCTTGAATTGGACATCTAGATCAACTGTTATGATTAACTCATGAATAAAATTCCATTTAAATTTCATCAAGCATATGTTAAAGAGAATTGTAACAATAATAATGAAGACATGAAAGCCTCCATAAATTCAATTTTTTAACACTTGTTTCCATAAAACACCGTAGCATCCTTTATATTTTCGAAATTTACAAAATACATATGTTCAATCGGAGGAACAAATTCTGTTAGTGACAGGAATACCGAGAATAGTGGCTTTTGCGACCTACAATCCGATTCGTGACGACCAATAATGCAAATGTCTTTTATTAAATTTTGTAACAAATAAAAGAACTTTATCAGCCAAAATGAAAACAATTAATATTAAGCATGATTTTACAACGTGAAAAATTGTTAACGAGGTTAAAACTTTGAATATTCCTAAATTCATACGAGGAAGCCTTCAGAACATCAAGAAAAATGTAAATAGACGTTTATCAATAAATGGAATAAATACCTGAATAAAATGATTGGTCTTCATATACCGCTGTTACAAGTGCTAAGCTTTCAGTTTTTTTTCTTGCACAATGAATCGTTTTCGAATATGTACCTTAACTACCAAGACATTCCTAGAGATTGAAGTAATGGTTATGTTAAACCTTAACCTTAAATCTATTATTTTTACAGTACTTTGTTAAGTTGTTTGTTGATTTCCGGTGTAATTCCTTGTTACATTTTGAGTTATTGGTTGGCACAGTCTTAGTTATTGGATGTAGTCCCAGAAAACGGAAACAATTTTTCACCTTGTACAGCTATGTTTAATAATTTAATTTTTCATTTAAATGGATAAGATGCTTTGTTATATTTTAAAAAAGTTATCAAAAATATTCCTACTATTTGTTTTCACTATTCTCACTATAGGTCGAAAAACCCTGTAAGAATTAGGAAGATAGTCCCAATGTGAAATATTTAAAGTGTATAAATCTCTAAACACTCTTTAAAGTAATAATTGCTCTTTTTTCTATACTTCGGTGTGTACAGTTCAAGAAATGACTTCTAAAATAAAAATGTGTCTAACATCATATAGAAAGCATGTTTTAATGATATTTGAATTTGATAAAATGTTACTATAAATTCTCCAAAAAATTGGCAAAAGTAACGTTCCAGCACCTTTTTATTTAAAACCAGCCGGTTTTATAAACAATGAAAAAACTTGAAAAGTCAGGACAGAGATTTTTTGATGCATAGCCTTATTTTTGCTCTTCTAAAAAATAACCAAGTATAGTTTGTATTTTTTTTAATTTAGATTTCTTTTTTTCAAAATTTATTGAAAACATAACCATCAAGAATGTTAAACGATTGCGACTTCGAATGTCATTGATCAATATATTGATTGGAAAAAAACGGTAGCTCCCTCCACGACAATGAGTTTTTCGATAAATTCATGATCAAATATGTTTAACGTTACTCTATATTATCTTAAATAATAAAATTTTCTTCTTTGACGATCTAACCTTTCTTCTAACTGATAAATAAAGAATATTCCAAAAAAGGCCATATTGTTCGAGAATGCGCCTTTTGGTATAACTCGCTAAAACATTACCCAATTAGACTTTCTCATCTGGCAGTGAAGTAACCTTTAGTACCTGGTAGACGTCACTTAGACTTTAAAGAATTCCATCAATAATGAAAAATAGAGTGATACTCTGATAGGTTGTAATAATGTTCCCAATCTCGCAATTGTATTTACCTGACAATCGAGATGAGACTTTTAAACACAGAAACTTTATGGATGTCTTTCAAAATAAGGAGGAATGAGGATAAAAGTGAGTAAAACAATCTCTTATCAATATGATTTTGACATTGGATACATAAAGATACTTTGACGATCGGGATGGAAGAGATTATTTAACTATCATTATCATACTTAGTGATGTTATAAACTGCCATCTCCAGAGTCAATAGACGATGGGACGATATTCTGAATAATTATCAAACAAAATAAGAAAATCTATGATCTAACTAACATCAGAAATGTTGACAATCAGCACATTCGCTTCTTCTTAAAAGTGTGGGATCGAGAAATATCTACTAAACCTTTTTGTTCAGTATTCGATGAATCCTTTGCCAGAAGACATAACTTGGCTAAATGCTTAAAAGCCTATTGTAAAACACTTCTACCTCTTCTATATGAGTTCCTAATAGAGCACTAACTTCGAAATAGTTAATGTTCAAACTATCTGCTAGTTTCTGAGCATTTTCACGGGAAACCTGTCTTTCGCCCTCACGATCACATTTATTTCCCACTAATATTTTAGATATGTTCCCCTCGGCATTTTGCTCAATATCCGCCATCCATGTCCGAATATTATTGAAAGAGGCGGGGTATAACGATAATAACTGAAATTATTAATTCAAGACGTGGATGTAATAGTCCGAAATCGCTCCTGACCCGCTGTGTCCCAAATCATAAGTTGGACAATTTTGCCTTCAATATCTACGTTCACAGTCTTAAATTCCACCCCGATCGTCGTCATATGAGTTTTGGGGATCGGTCCCGCCGTCAATTTGTGCATAATCGAAGTTTTGCCGGCGCCTAAATATCAAAAACAACTGAGAGCAAAGAAAGAACAATCACTAACCGCTATCGCCAAATAGAACAATCTTTATTCTCTCATGCTTCGGTTGATTTTTATCCATTTTTTACGCACACAAAATCATAGTATTAATGGGCCGACTTAATCTAAAGTAAATCGAACAACGATCAATCCCGAGATTGGGTGGAGTTTTATAAGCCTGTATATTAGACTTTATTCAATCAATAATTGGTTCCTGCGGCCCGTCGTATGACGGCCACTTGAAAATTAAAATTATTCTACTCACACTCCCAAGTGACGGCAAAAAACTTGTTTTTTCGCGGATATTAAATTATAATCATGTGATCAGAAAAAACACAGCTCATTATTGCAATTATTTTAATTTTTATTTTGCAATTCCTGTAACTTTATTACAGATTTAAAGTCTTTTTTATAAAATAAATGGAAACGCACAAGCGCAATAGCGGTCATTTAATCTTATGATCTGGAAATGATCTTTGTAATGCATAAATCGATTCAATGGCTTCTGATATCCGCAAACAATAATATTTATCTAGCATAATGGGCATGTTTATTCAGAAGAATTGGACTTCCTGCAGACAGGTTTGTTTTGTATGTATTGAGATTATTATGATTTCATTTATATAGAAAGTTAATTAGTTA
Source organism: Thelohanellus kitauei (assembly GCA_000827895.1). NCBI lineage: Eukaryota > Metazoa > Cnidaria > Myxozoa > Bivalvulida > Myxobolidae > Thelohanellus > Thelohanellus kitauei. Next base: position 14,958 of record JWZT01003441.1, read on the forward strand.
TAAAAAATTAATTCGAGATCCTCAAGAATCACAAATCTTAAATGTTGAGGGGAAATGTTAACAAGAATGTTGACGTTAGCAGTCTTAAAAATGAATTTTTGTTTGATCAAACAAAAACATTTTTTCGACTTAATTTGCGTTTACGTTTCCTTAAGCTAGTACTGACAAGTTACACGTAACTTAATTATGGGATAGACATATACTCAAATTTTATTGTAGCTCTGTAATTGATGTGTAAGTTTTATGTCTTATTTTATCCCTTATACCAGGTTAAGCTTTTTGAACTAGTTAGTCTCAACAGCATTCTAAGCTTCCAGTTTCAAGACTTCATTATGACGTTTCTTAGATCCGAATGAGATTGTTGACTACATTTTACATTCGTTTAAGAGAGCTTTCGAAAGCACAATGACCGTTTTGGTTCACGTAATCATCTGGAGGGTGTGTTAAAATATCCAGAACGTTTTTACATTTTTCTCCTCGCCGTTATATGATGGAAAAGCATGGGACCTCTTATTCACCGCACAAAACTCCTTTTGTCAGAATCACACTGTCTTTTTGAATGTAATTTTGACTAACTGTAACTTCTCACTAGGGCTAAATAACATCTAGAATACAATTACAAGACTTCTAAAAGTGTCGAATCTTTTCGAGGACTTGATAACTCATGAAATACGGAACTGTCTAACACCGACTCAAATGTTCCACACCTCTAAGTACAGTTTTTACTTGATTCTAAACGCTTGACGATTTCCGTTTTGTTCCAATTCATTATATATCGCAACCGACTGTATTTTCTAGCATACATGTTCAGTTTCTGTGGGACTTTCCTTCGCTCATTTGAAGCTCAGAATCAGAACTGTTCAAAAAGCTGAACAGCAATGATTTTTGATGTATTCTTTTAAATGAATGGGTTCTGACCAATAAATTTTGAGTGGCCATTTTTTAGGAGTTCAGTTCGGTGAAAGTGACTCTGTAGTGATTAGTTACACAAAATATAACGCTGTAATTACTCCTAAATTACCTGTGATGACCTCAGAAAAGAATGTTCTATTTTCGGATATATACAACGCTTTAATCATTCAGATAATAACAGAATCAGTTTAGAGCATGCCATTTGTTAGTTTTACGTACAAAATTGGAGTTGTTTTGGTTTCGGCAAGTGGTGGGGGTCGCTCAAACCTGAACCGTTACGTTTCTGAACTGATTTTTCTTCGTCCGATATTGCGACCTTGTCCACATGAGATAATCACTTTCAGGGTCGCATCTCGGATAGGCACTATTCTGCTTGGGTAGTTGGAGTAGAGCCAGACTCTCACAGGGCAAATATTCACCCCCTAATTCCTATATCCTCTATGCTGCATTACCTAAGTGGAATTCTATCGATAAGAAGTACTTCAAAATTTCATTTCCTTTCAATCATTTTCAGATTTATTCACAATCAAAAATTTTCAAATAGAGATTTCGGTGATCTGTTTTACCATAAATAATGGTCGGTATAGGTCATACTCATGTCCGAGAGTTTATTACCTCACCAACCATGTTTTGAGAATCGAAAGTGCGTTGAAGTGGGGTAATTAAACCAACAGTCATACCGCATGATTTTTTGTTTGTTGGCGTTGTGATTGTTACTGCAAGCTTGATATTAATTTTGACACAATTGGGGCCTTAATTCTAAACACAAAGAAAGACATGATATACATTTGAAGCCTGAAATATGCTTTTGGTCGAAAAATCAAGACCAAAAATTAAAGAAAGCATCTGCTGTACAGGGAACAAGGATGGTGACAAACCTTTAGTATAATATTAAATTAGAAAGAAAATAACTGGAAGCTATGCATTCTATTTTATGGTAATATTCAATCTTGGAACGTCGTTCGTTTGTTGGTTCCTTCTTTCTTCTGTTTAACTTGTTTACATTTATAAACGAGTACAAACAGTGATGTAGAAATTCACTAATATTTTATAGATATTACTCAACCCCTTCAAAAGTTCCATTTCCAATATTAGGCCGACTTTTTGATTGCGTGTTTTAACCATAGACCTTTGAAAATAGAAGTGTATTCAATTTTTTTTGTATTCTGAAAAATTCATAACTGTTTCACAAAAATGCACAAACCTAAACCTCGTTATTTACGACTAGGGTGAGTGTATGGTTTTCAAACATATTTTCATACAAAACACACATTTTCCCCCGTTTTTATGTTTCAAACAACCGGTTGTTTTAAAATATGTCCCAACTGCTAAATTTTTAAACCATCTCTATGCTGAGACCAATTTGATTAATCCTTTGGCGGAATTTACATGACAAAATATCGGAATTAGTGTTTCAATTTCGGTTTATATACATTTACGATGGATTTTTTTAAAAATACTAAATCAACAAAATAGAATTATTATTCCATCCTGGTATACTCTTCACTTAGAGCTTGTTTATAAAAAAAAACTGTTCACACGGATTAATGTAGTTTGCTATATTTAGTTTCCACAATCCCTGATATGAGGTCGTTAGTTCCCTAAAATGTTCACTCTCTTCTGATAATCGACTTTATTTAAGAAATACGCCTTCTCGGCATGATCGAGAAATGGAATAGATCCTGGAAGTCACTCAGGTGCTGAACACGAGTTATAAATCTCAAGATCACTGTGGGAAGTTGAAATTTATCATTAACAATCGTAAATTCTCCTTCTCTCCCTAGAATTGTCACCAAATTTTCTCAGATGTTATAAAGTTTGGGACATCACTCCTGAAAAATCCCTTTTTTACGCAAAACCATGTACAGCTAGTTCAGAGTTGATGAAGATAATAACCAGAAATCTAATATTTCTTAGGACTAGCTTCCAAGCTACTGACCGATTCTGAATATAAATCAAAGTTAATTAGCAATCGTTGATAATAATTTTGTTAAGTTCATGCGCATGGTATCTGTTCAAATGGGGGATAACAGTTCCAGGTTACCATAAATTGTGATCAGATATGACTGGTATGAAAACAACGAGTTTATATTTATTGTCATATTCGCCAAAGGAAACAATAATGAGCAAGTGAACATCAGTTTTGCAGAGAAATCCGTAAGGTATATATTCACCAGATTAATTGTGAATATAACAGCGATGGATCTTTCCGAAAACTAGATTTAAACTTGTTCCAAGAAATTAACCCAAGTTTATGCAGTTACACAGTTTCAGATTATAAGGTAGCCCTGACGTAATTCAGATAGAGTTGCGGGCGTGTAAGAAGTGTCAAGGCTATTGGCACCAGCTAGCTCCACAAGTTGCAAAGGAACCCGTTAAAAACTGCGAAAAGAAAAATTGGGATCGAATTGTTGATGACATGCTGAAAGAATCAGACCAAACGGTCTCTCCTGGAATTTTGGAGTTGTTTCAGGATATTTATGAAAAGGGAGACGAGAATGTTAGAAAGGCAATGGAGAAAAGCTTTTCAGAATCACAAGGTACTGTACTGAGCACCAATTGGAATGAAGTAGGTCAAAAGTGTGTCGAACCCAAGCACGCTGTTGATGTCCAAAAAAGAGATTAGAAAGTTATTGTATTTTGGCTGTTTTTTTGTCGTAAATAAAAAGTTCCCTAAAATGTTCACTCTCTTCTGATAATCGACTTTATTTAAGAAATACGCCTTCTCGGCATGATCGAGAAATGGAATAGATCCTGGAAGTCACTCAGGTGCTGAACACGAGTTATAAATCTCAAGATCACTGTGGGAAGTTGAAATTTATCATTAACAATCGTAAATTCTCCTTCTCTCCCTAGAATTGTCACCAAATTTTCTCAGATGTTATAAAGTTTGGGACATCACTCCTGAAAAATCCCTTTTTTACGCAAAACCATGTACAGCTAGTTCAGAGTTGATGAAGATAATAACCAGAAATCTAATATTTCTTAGGACTAGCTTCCAAGCTACTGACCGATTCTGAATATAAATCAAAGTTAATTAGCAATCGTTGATAATAATTTTGTTAAGTTCATGCGCATGGTATCTGTTCAAATGGGGGATAACAGTTCCAGGTTACCATAAATTGTGATCAGATATGACTGGTATGAAAACAACGAGTTTATATTTATTGTCATATTCGCCAAAGGAAACAATAATGAGCAAGTGAACATCAGTTTTGCAGAGAAATCCGTAAGGTATATATTCACCAGATTAATTGTGAATATAACAGCGATGGATCTTTACGAAAACTAGATTTAAACTTGTTCCAAGAAATTAACCCAAGTTTATGCAGTTACACAGTTTCAGATTATAAGGTAGCCCTGACGTAATTCAGATAGAGTTGCGGGCGTGTAAGAAGTGTCAAGGCTATTGGCACCAGCTAGCTCCACAAGTTGCAAAGGAACCCGTTAAAAACTGCGAAAATAAAAATTGGGATCGAATTGTTGATGACATGCTGAAAGAATCAGACCAAACGGTCTCTCCTGGAATTTTGGAGTTGTTTCAGGATATTTATGAAAAGGGAGACGAGAATGTTAGAAAGGCAATGGAGAAAAGCTTTTCAGAATCACAAGGTACTGTACTGAGCACCAATTGGAATGAAGTAGGTCAAAAGTGTGTCGAACCCAAGCACGCTGTTGATGTCCAAAAAAGAGATTAGAAAGTTATTGTATTTTGGCTGTTTTTTTGTCGTAAATAAAAATGCAGATTTTTTCCGAAACTCTATTGTGGGACATAATTGGATTTGTCAAACTGTGAATTCAGATTAACGATGTCCTCTTCGGTTGAGAAGAATAAGAAAATATTTAACAAGCTTACCAGGTTTTGCATTCAAAATCAACCGCTTTTACAAACTTAAATCAGTTTTTATTTTAATATAAAA
>JWZT01003445.1:15489-27336 GCA_000827895.1 Thelohanellus kitauei
ATGTCAAAAAATGTGTGTTAAAAACGCAATAGCAGATTCAGCGGAGGGTGGCTTACAGAAATTTCACAAGATTCCAATTTATTCCAACCCAATCAATTGGTTTTTATCTACTTAAAATCATTTTAGAATATATAATTTTAAACTAAATTAAAAAAAAAGTACGAAATAGATATGAAAAGCTTGTATGTTTCGTGATGAAAAATAGAATATGGTGAGCATTAAATATACAAGGGATTTTCAGTAAATTGTCTTTTTATTTTATAACGTTGTTTATTTATCAGCCAAAAACATTTTTTTCTTAAATTTGGATTAGAACTATTATTTTGGTAAATTTCATAAATTTCGTTTTTTTAATGTCACTTATCATGCGCAGAATAAATGATGAACTAGAACAAATACTAGCGTTTTAATTGAAGAGCAGAGAAATTAGCTAGTATCTTAACTTGAAACTTTTAAAAACTTCAAATAACTTCTGTCTGAGTTTAAATGCCGTTGCAAGAAAATATATCTGCTCCATCGGTGTTTCTGTAAAAATCTGCCAAAAATTTATAGAGCTTTCCGGGATACATCCAAAGAGAGAAGGTTATATCAGCTAAAGTACGTATGAATAATCAAATGCAAAAGTCTGAAAGACTTATGTTCACAGAATCTGGCGATTTATCCAACGGTGAAAAATGTTACGACCGAATCGCACTGTCAAACAAATAATAAAAATATGATTCGACCAATAGATCATAATTTATCAATGGCTACTTTTGTTTCTTGATATAGAATCGAAGATTAAATGCCGATGGATGAGATTTTAGATATTTTAAAAATGTAACAGTTAATTTTAAACTCAAAATACATAAAATTGAATGTATTTGCAAAAGGTATATGAAACGTTTATTACTAGTAAAAATGAACTGAAATCTAATTTATATTCTTTTCTGAGATAAATTAATGGTTTTTACTACATTTAACCACTGTTTTTTGTTAATCCTGTCTACTTTTCCGTATATTCGGAATCTTGTCCCCCAAATGTTGAAAATTAGACAGGGTTTACTGTACTTGTACCCTGTTTCTTTATTCATTTAATTCATAAATTAGTCTGATGCCCTATTCGCAGTCTACACTCTATGTTTGAAAAACTTCACACATGTCAAGTAGTATCGGATTGCTCTTTCACTTCTTCATTCTTCAAAACATCGGCTATGACGTCATCGAAAACTTGAATTTAACCTACCTAACTTTTCCACACACAACTAGTTGAAACCATCGTATTGTTCACAGCTCTTTGGAATAAAACTCTCCAGAAAGTTATTTTTAACTGCTTAAAATCTCATGAGTTTGTTCAAACATTCTGATATTTACAAAACTTTAATCCTTTGAAATTGCACAATGATCAAATGCTTGTCAATCAATTAGTTTATCATCTACATATATGTTATCATGATGATTATAAAGGGAATTCCACAACTCAAAAGAATGCTATTCTATCCAAACTAACATCAATTTAATCAAGAAACTCCTTCACTGTTCCACTAAGCTGTTTTCCCTGGATACCAACTTATTTTTTTATATTGAGCCTTCACAAATTCACAAGCTTCCATTTTTAAGAGGGAACTCCTTTAAAAATTATTTGCAAGTTGAAGTCAGTTCTCCCAAAATATCATTTATCACTGTCAACGACATTAGAAACTGGGGATTTAAAAGTCTCTTCCTACAATACTAATATATTGGATTATGGCAAGATTAAACCGTTAGGTGAAAGAGTGCATCAGCTGGTTGTAATTTCTCTAGAAAACAGTAACATAAATTCATAGACAACCATCTCATTATATGCAAAGGTCGAAACGCAATAGCATCACTTTCGGCTGCCATGGCCAATTAGAGAAATTTCTCATTATTAGCAGATGATCTGCTTAACGTTTATAAACTGTGCGAAATTCCGTTTCAATTTCGAACACTAATGGAATTTGTTTCCAAGACTCATGAACAACTAAGTCGTCTCGATGAACAACTCAATAAAGTTCACAAAGATCATATATCTCGTGTTCTAGAATCGCTGCCATTCGGTTATTTTTTTCCTTGTTTATATTATGCTTCATTGGATTTAAACATAACCATCTTCTGATGAGCATGGTTATTTTCAGAATAGAATTGTTCTATTGGTTTTCAATAGAGACGCTATTCAATGAGGACATCTTCACAATGACACCAAATATGGTTTTGTAATAATTTCTGTTTAAGGCCCAAACCTGAATTATTGAATGAGCATTTTCCGGACTGAGATATAGGTACTTGCACTAATTATCAATGCATGGAATGATGAAATTCTCAATTCACTCATAATTTGAGTTTTTATAACCAAGTTTATGAACTTAGCAAATTTAAATGCACAGATGTCTCTTCACTAACTTTCTAAAAATTCGTCTTATTTTGCAATGTTTTCATTAATTTATTCAACAGAAAACATGGAAGCATGAAGTTTAACATCCAAGTAACATTATCGGCCAGTACTTTAACAATTCTGAATTTTATCACATTCTTTTCTCAATCTATAACCTGATGGGACTATCCAGTATTCTTCTCTTACATTCTCAAAATTTTGCCACATTTCGAATAATTCAGCTTTATAACTGAGTCGATGCGTGTTTTATAATTAAAGGCCAATTAAGTAATCCAATTTCGATTGTTCCGATTTCTTGCCCCTAATGAAATCTCTTAATACTTTCGCATTTGAACAAATTTCATAAACAACATTACCAGTACTATTGCATTAGAAAATAACCCAATATTTTACTTTTTATCTAAATCTAAGATGGCCCACCCGTATCACCCAGTTCGGAAGTCGCTCTTCGTTAAATCTTGACAAAGTTTTTTTATTCAAAAAGGATTCAATTCTATCTTTTTAGCATTATTTCAGTGATAAATTTATATGTATTCTGTTATATAATAAACTATCACTCACTAACCCAAAAAAACTTCAATATCATAATCGCACAGTCTTAAACACTTTCATTCTGATCATTATCACATTTTTTGATATTTTAAATAAAATACGCAATTTTACTTCAATAAGAAATCTATAAAGTAATAATAAGCATTTAGAACCACACGAAACCCTCATTCATTCATTCGGAAACTTTTTGCAACATTCAAGTATTAATTTAACCGTTTTAATAAAATAACTTTCCACAAAACATTATAATCGATCATGCAAACCATGTATTTAATTTTATCACAGCTGGCGACTATAAATAAAATTCGATTGCATATAATAACTATATTAAACCAATTTCCGTAAAAAAATCCGACATTTTTAATGTGATGTTCAAATATTCCGATATTATTTTTATTATAAAATGTAGATGATAAATTTTAGAAAGATTTTTGTGGTAAAGTTAAATCAAATCACACAAAACTAAAGCACATATTCAACTCTTGTATCTGAAAGAATATTCTCGCAACCATGAAATATAAAATCTTTATAAATATCAATTGATGTTAACTTATATATTCAGCGTTGGCACCTTAAGATGTCATCATCGGAAAGTGAGCATTTTCGCACGGAAAACGGTTTTAACAAGCTTCCTTGATTTCCCATACTGATGGCATTTTTATATGATATTAATGGTAGATTTTTCTAGAATTTATGGATCATCTTACCGGTAATGATGGCATTTTGATATATTTGCTATAATTTTGTCGTTTACCAATAAAAGTCATTATGTTCAATAAACCTAACCAAAATTCAGGATATTCTCCATATATGCGAAAATACTATTAATAGCTACTCTCAATATTTTAAGTTGCGTCATGATTATCGTTGATGTACCATAAATCTCGTTACCGGGTTTTACTTCAATTTCGCACATCTGACGCCAAGGCAAACTGCGAGTTTAGAGAATACAACACCTACACTAACAAATAGAACAATTTTTTCTGTTTCTGGTTTTAATTTATGGTAAGGTTTGTTAAAAGGTATTAAATTTTTCATTACTTAGCATCGATGAGAACGATCCACCATTTTTCTTGATAATGTGGTTTTTCTTTAAAAAACCTCAAATGTATGATGAGACTATCGGAAAGAATAACCCTCCGCTTTGTTAATTTTTAAGTTTATTTATTAACTGTTAGAATGTGAATTTATTATTGAAATTATTGCAAAATGCACAACCTCAAGTCGGAGATGAAGAAAAATGGTGAATTGTGCTTTTTGATTCTCTTGGTAATCCACAATTTAATACATTTTAACAAACGACCATTCTTTTATATATGAAACAGAAAACAAATCATCCTGTTTGTTATATAAATTTTTCAAAACGGGCAGTTTTCGAATGCGTCATGTGAGCGATATTGGAAGTCAAACCATGTATCAGTTTGAAGTTGATAACGATGAAACTTGTCCCTTAAATCATCGTCGTGTCGCATCTGATAAACTCATTGAAACAATGTCGGTGATAGTGATTTGGTGCTTTCTGTGTTCTCAAACATTCGAATGATTCCTTGTCAATGTTTTATATATTGGTACTACTCATGTTTATCGATTTTATATTGACATACCAGGCAAATTATGACGAAAATAGATCAAAACTTTATCGACTAGAATGGTTAATTTTGATAAAAATCAATTATACCGAAATTCCTTCATACAATTTACATGAATCAACGACGAAACAGTGTGCTGAATGGACTTATTTCCAAAACTAGAAATAGAATAGCAATAACTCCCTGAAGTACTTGAGAACATTGTAATAATTCTTTAATTTCATTACTCATTTTATAGATTAACTATTTTTAAAAATATTCAGCGCAGCCGGCGTCTCTCAAATAATTTTAGCAAAGTATATTTTACACCTTTGTAAAATAAAATAAGTAGAAGAAGCGAAGCAACATTCTGTACTAAATCCACTAATACATCAATACAATTTTCTCATATTTTGACAAATCCTTGTACTTCAAACTTAGGAAAATCTCAAGAGCATAGGCTGTATTCTTGGGTCCATTTAGTGAAAAAGAGCTTCTATTTAAACTATTTTCTGATGAAAAATGAAGTGGATAATGAGAACCCGGTAAAGCCACCGGAGCTAAAGGTTAAACTACTTTTTATTTCACCACAAGCAGCACTCGTTGCTTGAATTCCCAAAACGTGTGAGATGGCCCTAGAACTCGTGTGTAGGATAATTTTTTTGCTATGCCATATTGCACCCACGCAGCTTAGATGAAGCATAGCGCCAATATGCAAATAACTAAATTTGGTTCGGAAAAAAACGGTCATATTAACACACGTGATGTCATCAATAATGTGAATCGTAACCGTATTATGTAGATTAAGCATAAAAATCAATACTTTTAAGAATTTCTGAAGCGTTCAAGAACCATCAGAAATAAACCTAACTACTTTGATCTCCTATTGGAGTGTTATTGGAGAATGATTGTCACCAATCGGATTGCTTGAGTTCATAATTGACGATTCCTTACCTAAACGATAACTTATTTTCGTTAATAGTTCTGTTTGTTACCGATTATTACATTTGATTCCCGGCCACGTTGAGATTTGGATGGGCCACGTGGAAACAGAATACAGTTAATACGGAAGTTCAATATGGCCACCAAAATAAGACTGTGTTAAAAATGACCAATTTCGACATTAAATAAAACAATTGTTTAAAATATTTAAAAACAGAATTTTGAAACATTCGACGAATTTATGAATTATTTAATACTTTGGAGAAACTGTCTTTAACTTATTGGGCAACTGCTGGAGTAAATATATTATAATTTCCATTTTTTAGCTAATATAGGAATTTTAGTGTTAAAAAAGGTAGCATGTTGTGCCAGTCTCATCTAGGTTGACAATTTTGAATTTCCACAGGGCCCATCTCAATCTATATCTGGCCCTTATTGAATGTGTATCCGGTTATGTGGCCGAATTATAAAGTGTAGCAGCGACACGCGAAGCCTTAGCAAGTTTGTGTTAAACGCAATCGTTAAATCGACTTAACTCTATCATTTCTAGTTAGGAAACCATGTGTATAAGCTAGATCGCTGAAATCAGATACCTTTGCCTGTGAAGTTCAGATATATTTTATATTCAGGGTTTCAGGGCAATTTGGAGTTCAATTCAATTTAGTGTACGAAAAATTTAAGAGAAAATTAAACCGAAAGAAACTATGTAAAAATTTTTAATTTTTAATTATTTCATTGTAGGATGACCTTGACACGTGGATCTTCAAGTATCGCTAGTAACCATGGCAGTTTTCTCATGTTATAGTTTCTAGCCCATCCATCCCGTGGTTGAATAGCTCTGGCTCATTTTCAGGTTTACGGCACTTTATGTAACCCTTCCACTTAAATAACACCTCATTTAGGATTCAGTAAGGATGAATGAGATGCTATATTGAATATTTCATCGCCGTTTCTGTAAATAATATCGAAAATTTTGGAGACCTTGTGAAATCTGACATTACCCACGGTGACAACTCACTAAGTGTTTTTAGGTTATTCGTTCGATGTGTCGAAAAAAGTTATCAATTAACCATGAACAACTTTCTTGGTTATAGGTCGGCTGTTGATTTCTTTGTACATTAGACCGTATATGTTCATTACTCAGTAAACACATACTTAAAACATTCGTTAGGTACTGTAAAGAACCGATGTAGTGCCTATTGACGCTCGACTCTTTTTTCGATCGCATTAAATCTTTACTAAACAGACTGCATTTGCCTGCATCGCCACACTTAAAGAGACGTTTAAAGGTTGTTAAACAACAAAATGATGGAAATTTAAACCAGATTTCTTTTTTTTCATTTTTCTATTTTTACCTTAAATTTATCGTCCGCCAAATTGAATTGAAAAAACACCAAACATAGCTGAAAACCCTGTGAAATGCTAGTTTTTATTACGAAATTTCAAGCAGTAATAAAATTGATTCGATGATTAAGCTGTTGACTCGAGCAGTTAATAAAACATTAATTTGGTGTCAATTATTTGATGTTATGGACAGCCAAATACAACTATGAGAGGACAGCAAGATTTATTACTCATGAATTTTGTTTCTACTAACATCACTTGGGGGTTATGACGCGTGGCTTAAGGTTTATAACGATTTGATGATGCAATGAGACCAAAAATAGCATTCCTAACCATTGAATTTTTCTCGATAAACGACCATTTTTAAAGCATAGTTATGTTATTATTTGGCTACCTAACAACTACCCGCTCTTTTTAGTAAAATTATGGCTGTTAATGGAAGGAATATTAAGAAAGTGTATATAATTAACTAATATATTAAATCAGTCTTGCATGTCATAATTAGACAATCTTGGGGGAAAACCATTTATGATCAAAATTTATTGGTACTACGATTCAATACGACTTGTCACACCTTTAATTTCATGATAACTTGCATTGATTTTTGGGTCTCAAAATGTCATTTCAAGGTTTTTCCTTTCATTTAGAATCTTTAAACAACATCCAACTTATAACTTTTGATCAACTTCTACAGGATCAGGTTTATTTCTATAATTCCATCATAAACTAAACGTGGCAGGAGATCCCAACTGAAATCTCAATTGTAATACACTGATCTCGCTTTTCCTCTTTTTGGTCTCTTTTTGTCTGTAGAAAACACTGCAGCTGTTATTACAGCCTGGCTTGGGCATCTGCCTATATTACAGCCGGTTCTATTCAAGGTGTCTGACTTTACAATTCTGTCATTCAAAAGTACCTTTTAAGCTTTTATTTTAAAAAGTAAATTAAGATTTAAAAAGATTTTTTTTTGGATATTGAGAATATGAATTTAGTTTAACGAGTCGAATATGAGCAGCTGTTTACTGAGGTTCGATTTTGTCTAACATCAAGATTCCATCTAAAATTTATCATTTAATTTATAGAATACAGGTAATGTCGGAACCTTTGACTGTCAACATTAGAAAGACGAACATCTTGAACGGAAAATGGTGTAAAAAATATGGCAAAAAATAAATATTGCTTTTTTTACTGCAAGAATATTGGTTTAATGAGTCAAAATTCCTAATATTGATATATTTGAATAATTTTGGCTGAATGGATGTCTTGATCGCGTAAAACCATCCAAGGCAGTCAATCTACAAGCACGATATCGATCAGTATTTCATCCTATATTCGCTGCAACAAATTATGAACTGAACTCATAAATTGACCTGGTTTCGGATGTGGTTTGACAATGTCGCTTTCATTATCACGCGTGCGGCAATGACGCAGCGTGATAACTACAGAGAGTTGAACCAGACCATTTTACTTGTATTTAAACAGTGTTTATTTTATTTGCCAATTTCTAAGGTGGATAATTGTCTAAAATGTCCATAATATTAGAACTCCCACTTTCCATATTTCAAGCATTAATTGAAAAATGTTTATGAAGACATGTTTCGGCTGTTTTTCATTTTATCTGCCGTTATAAACCTCATATATATAAATAAATTGAGAGTATTTATTATGAATCGAGTAGATTTGGCTCTGGAATTTATCTATCAAATTAATATTATTTGAATAGCCCTCGCATGATTTGAAAATAATTCGAAACTTTTGTGAATTATAACGAGTTGGCTTGCCGCTACACTGCAGGATTCGTGGCATGAAAAACGGGATAAATCTTTCAATGGGATTGAGAAGAACATTATTTACATCAGGTGATCATTATATAAATCAGTAACCAATCCTTCGAATCTTTAATAAAGATCTGTTAAAGGCTTATACATACACATAATAAATCGCTAAAATGATTTTGAGATTCGTAATGGGAATAAAAATATTATGAATTCCACATGATTTTATATTTTTATCCATGACAGATTTTCATTTAGAAACATGGATGACCAGTGAAAGAGTATATGTGTTCTGTTATGGGATATTTCCAAGTTCCTGTAATTTTCCTAATCCAAAGCCGGCGATCCATTTCAGCCAATTTTAAATTATGTAAAATTTATCAAATACCTCAAATCAGAGAGGTTATCAACATTTTTCTGCTGTTGCTCCTTGCATCCCTTTTCGAGAATGCTGCGACCGAATCAAAATTATCTTTTATTTAGTACATAGTAACTGTACATGTGTAAATTTACAAAACATAATATGAATATCTCTGATATGTACAATATTTTTTCTTTTCTAGAAACAAAACATAGCATAAGATTTATGTGCAATCGCAAAAGAGCCTTAATTATATTCTGTGAAAAAATGTATTTATGCCCATAAATATACTATTTACTGTTAAAGATGTCCGACTGTTCGTAGATGACATTCAAATGTTCCGACTACGCTTTATTATACAAACATAATGATAAATTGTATATGTAATTTTTCTGTTATGGATAAATTCAACCTCGGTAATGGACCGCCTATATTGGACTCATTAATCTAATATCATACTCACAAGATCCTAAAAGAGAGATCTTTATAAATTATAATTACTTTAAAAAAAACATTATCTGAACATTTGAATGCTGTTATCGGAAAGAAAGACATATTGAATGGGAAATGCTGTAGATGAAACTCAATTTTTATTAATTGAATTATTTACTTGTCATTATAGTGTTATCACCGTATTCGTGCTAAATATTTATTTGAAATGTGTGGCAGAGCATAGACAATACTCTTAACGACATTTCTTTCAAGTTGTTGCGTCATCATGTTCAACAAAATAAACGACAATTCCAAGATTTCAATTGTTGATTTTTGTTAGATGGTTGAACCAATCAGCAATTCTTGAAGTTGTCTTTGCAAGAGCACAATGAAGGTAGTCTTCTGTATAAAGTCTACTTCGATATTTGAACTGAAAAAATGCTTGGAATCCCATTTTCGTAAAAATGTGTTGTTGGAAATGGAAGAAGGCTCCCCACAGTTTCATAGAGAACTGGGTATGACTGCAACACTCTATCCAGAATTGTACTACTGACATATAAAATAATTTTTCCTTGCATTGATATTTATGAGTTCAATAAACTCTTAATATGAAATCTCAGAAACAAATTTTAACTTTGAATGTCAAGAGATTTTTTTTAGTTACACCACGTAGTCTGGAAGATTTGTAAAATATAATGAAATTCGGTCATCAAGCATGGGAAAATGTTCTTTCATTATGATTATCATTATAGTTCTTTGAACAAGTTAAACTATATTTTCCGATTAGAACCCAGATAAGTTATGCCCTATGTAAATTTAAATTTGGTCAAATAGGTTTGCCAAAGCTGAAGTTTTATCTTTTATGTATCTAAAATTTTCAGTCGATTCGAGGAATGTGGCACTTGGAACTTGTAGTGGTAATTTTAATTCATTCAACATGGTAAAGATATCGACCAGGTAAGCTATTTTCTGTAATCCAGTTTCATTTATATTAAGTACTTCTAGCTTTAGTTTAGCTTCTGATTCAAAAAAGGACTTTAGTTCCTCTCCGATCTCAAAAGAACGTTTTAGAACTTACCCTTTTGACATCCATCCCATTACAGTGTGTATATGCAGATTGTTGTTTCACGCATTCAACTCATGATAAATTTTGGAAAACAGTCAACTGCCTTAAGAACTCGCGTTGGCAAAAT
Organism: Thelohanellus kitauei; assembly: GCA_000827895.1. NCBI lineage: Eukaryota > Metazoa > Cnidaria > Myxozoa > Bivalvulida > Myxobolidae > Thelohanellus > Thelohanellus kitauei. The sequence continues at coordinate 26,049 of JWZT01003445.1, forward strand.
TAATGACATTTTTGATGATGTCCTGTAATTCTTTTGGCGGTATCTATGCCTCTAATACTTGTCTATTAATAAAAATTGAGCTCAATGACTTTTTGTGGTTCATTATGTTCCAAACTTTTCAATCGAAGCTGATATCCTAGCATAATTACAGCACCATCTGTGCAGAAAATACAAATATTTCGATTTCATATATCTTTAAACATGAAACAATTTTTTTAAAATACAGCATGTGCCGTAGTGGCTGTTTCAAGAGATTTACAGAAGAGGAACTCGACTTTAATATCGCAATCATTGATATATATATAAATAAACCATTAAATAGTACAATTTTCCACACCTGTGTATTCATCAAGCTGAACATTAATTATTGGTAATAGAGCAGATTTCATTTGCTCTATAATATGATCGAGAATTTCAGAAAAAAAGTCAGCTATTTTCATGTTAACAGTGTCATTATATATACAAATTCCACTTAATTTATTGACAAATTATGCTCTGATAATATCTTTGTCTACCGAAAACGGTAACTCCTCATCTGTAATTTGAGGTGTCATAGCTTTCACGATTCTGAGAGCCAACAAATAAGAATATTCAACCCCAACTATGCTTGGACTATTGTAAGTGCCACAAACGTCAAGTCTGCCAACCTTGACTTTATAAAATATCAATCTAAAATACTTATTAATCATGTTGACAAAGTTTCGATGCTAGTCAAAATGACGTTTAAGTTTGTTTGGTTAATATATTCAGTTGATAGAAATTGGCCACACCTACTACATTTGTATTTTTTTATACCAAGGTTTGCCTACGAATGTGAAACGGTAGCTTGAATAATAGTCACAATATTTTCTTTACTCGACGATCAGTTGTCGGATATCCTTCTACATATGTTTTCCTTTTAAATTCATGGTATAACTCACTAAATGTAGTCTACAGAGAACGTGCGTGAAATCTCACTAAATCATAACAGTTCCATTAGTATATATGACCATCAATAACATGAAAAATAAAGCGATACCATATTACTGATTCGAAACGGAGGTACGTTTCAATTAGGTTACTAAGGGACGAAATCTTTATAATAGAAATAATATATGTGGTATTTATTGATCCTGCGAACGCGTAAAGTTATGCAGCACCACACGATTTGATTGGAAGTAGATTAAATAGTTAAAAATACTCATGCTTCAACAATTTAAACATTTGAAATAATAACTATTTCGTTGGCTGCAATATCTTCCTTGTAAAGACAATTACAAAAATTATTCTAATAACCAACAGTAAAAAA
>JWZT01003445.1:28372-40107 GCA_000827895.1 Thelohanellus kitauei
TTTTTACATTCAAGGTAATCATGTTCCACTATAGAAATAGAAAACTCGCAGAATAGAAGCTCAAGCTGAATAATTTGTGATTGTAAATCTCAGTTTTCAAAACGCATAAACCGTTCAATAATTTCAATTTAATCACATTTTTTAGTTGTCATTTCTAGTTACAATTAAATCCCATCAAATACTCCTCTTGAGGGGAAGAGTATTGTAAATTAAGGCCAAAGTAACTTCTACAAAAATATTTCCTTGTCAACCATCCAGCAGAGGGATAGGCAACATACGGCCAGTTGAGAGATTCTGACTGGGCTGTGTACATATCCTGTCATAATAGGCAGGCTAGTTTCTTATTGCGCCAATTAATTCAGTTTGTTAATTTAGAATTTACAGTTAGATTTTATCGGAAATTTTTCCAAGAAATGTATGGCTGACAACTACTGAGGCGTATTTAAAAAAGATGGGACACCTAAGAAATAAATTACATAAAATGAAGCAGTATATTTGCTGTGCATTGAAGGTGTTGCCGTGTTGCAATGATACAAGATTATCGGCCGTTTAAGCCATAAAACATGCAGGCTATTGGTGCATTATCAGCAATATAATGACAAACAAGAACAACGGGGTTTGAGTAAGAGCTCCTAAAAACAAGAATTTATTTAAAAAGCAAAAGTAGCTCAAATATAGCTACTCATGTCCCCTTAGGAGTCGCATATAACATTGCTATGCGCAGAAAATCTTTTTCTTATATTAAATTTGCTAAAAAATCAACACTCTATAAAACTGATCAAGTCTGTCCAAAACACGGGAATACATTTGAAAAAGTCAGTTTGTCAAGCCGAACAGTGGCTCGTGGAATCGAAGAAATTGATGAAGACACGATATTACACTTGAAAGGATGTATGTGTTCCTTTCAGATACTTTCCTTGGCATTGGAAGAAAGCAAAACATCTATGACACTGCGTAGTTTCTCATCTTTTGACGATGAATTTCAGAAAACTTGCTGCTGAGTTTGATGTGTTGTCATCACCGATTACAACTGATTTTGAAAGGCGCCAACTGCTCTACAGCCGGAACTAATTAATCTGCAGTGAATCGACCTTGAAAGAAAAATTTCAATCTGAGAGCATTCAAAAATTTGACTTTTCACTGACTGAGTACATATTTAACCAACTTGATAAATATGTCTATGAAACAACTTGTTCTGTTCAACCAGCATACATTTACGAACAAACATTTTCGACAATGAACATATCAAAGCTGCGTTTTAATTTAATGATATTCATGTGCAGTCTCTGCTGAAAATTTCTCGGTCCAACATGCAGCCAGATATGAAAGAAATTGTTGAAAACGTCGATCGACGCCATACGTCTCATTGCTTTCAATAATTATTGAAGTACAATACGGGGTTTTCGATCCAAATTGGCGTTCGTCCAGACCAAGTTAGTGCGGTTGCTTTTTGCGACGGTTTCCATTTAAATTCGGTTTTTCGTAATCTAAATTGGACGTTAACCGCCGCAATACAAACCCGAACCAAATTGGATTGGAAAGACGCTAATTTGGACTGTAACCCTTGTAAGTTAAATTCATCAATTTTTTGTTTTCTAAATTTATATTTTACATTAAACACATTCTATTGAAATATAATTGGATAATGAATACCTTTATTTGGTAATCCGGCCCTCAGACGACTTCATTTTTCCATAACCTGCCCACCTGGTTGAGATGTTTCCAACCTCTGATGGAGCAGTTTCTACTTTGATATATATGACACCTATTTAGCAGGTAGATCCGTAAACCTAAGCAGTTTTTATTATGAGCACTACAGAGAGGATCTTTTCAAAAATTTTTGACACTGAATAAAATTTTAAGACATCTTGATTGAAACACTTGGACATTTTAGATGAACTATGGTGTAAATAATATAAATACCTCTATTTTTCATTCAAACTTTTTGATTTCTAGATTAAATATACTTTAGTTACATGTTGAAAATATAAAATTATGAATGTGAAATTCACTTTAGTTGAAGTTTTTTCACAAAATTTAACTCAGTTCACGAATTATGTATCAATTTACAACAAAAAAAATTAAATCCGTTTGTTTGCATAGCTTCAGTTTACGATCACTATTTAATACAGCCAATAATTTTATTTGTAAAAAATTTTTGAAAAACAGTGTTCCGGCACCTATTTATTTCAAGAAAGCATCTCCGATAACAATGCACTGTTTACACGATTTAAAAAATAAAACATTAAGTACATATAAGGGTGTACGGTGTCATAATATTTCTGAAAAAAATACTTCAAGATTTGGTGGCTTCCTACTAGGATTTTAATGATTTATTGCATTTCCAAACATCTTCATCGATTCGGATTATAAAAACTGGAAACATTGGAAGAAAAAATGAAAGTGATTAATATTGTCTTTAAAATCTAACATTTAATGCAGGTCAGGTGTAGAAAAACATAATTCTGTCATTTGACCAACATGTGGAGTTTTAATCGTCTCTGTTAAATTTGGCATTTATTAACCTTATTTGTATTAGGGTGTGTTTATTGGGTGTACCTCATGAAAAATGGTAAACAGAATGTAACGATAGAGTAAACTAATATCTAGAAAATTAAAAACTATCGAGAGATATCGAGTTTGAATAGTTCCCTGCGAATATGGTGGATTAAGCTTATCTTTTCTAGTACCCTCTATGGAACTTCTGGAAGGTTCGGTAGGAATCTTCGAAGTTCGATGGGATTTCAATCACACAGAATTCCATTATCTTTATTTTCAAAAAAACCTGCTTATAATATGAATGGGGGATGAAACGAAGAACTCACACACCATCATCGATAACTGAAAAATCCTATACTCCAACTAGTTTCATTCTTGTATGTTTTAGAATGTAGACCTCATGAGTTTATATGAATGAATTTAAACAGTTGGCTTTTCCGGTTTCATAGCATTATAAGCAATTATCATTGGGATTTGTGATGAAGTCACGCCTTCGTAATCCAATCTTCGTCCCTGTGTGTTTGTGATGCTGCATGGACCAGATTTTTATAATCCATAATTCTCTCGAGTAATTCGAGTAAAAATACAACATATATGCATCAGGATATTTGGATTGAGATAATGACGTCAGGATTCATTGATATATTTTCAGATAGGGATGAATTGTTGAAAAAGAAACGTTACCTACCAGAACCCAGTCTCTTACATCCATAATTTTCATTTCAAAAATTCACTCAATCACATCTTATTTAAATTAGGTAAGACAGACCAAAGATTCACACAATTCTTTCATGAGATTCTCCAAACTTAGGTGATCATTGTTCTATGATATTGGAAAACAGGAGTCTTATATAAGCCAATTCTTGTCCAGAAATGTCATGGGAACATGTTAAAACCAAAATAACTCAGTTCTTTATATCATGATTACTCGATGATCGGACATTCATGATATTTAATGACTCAGTGTGTCTGTACGATATGCTACTGTTTGGCGATAGGTCAAATTGTTAAGCTCTATAAATCGCACGATCCCACGCATATATTGGTATCTCAGGGGCTAAATAATATAGAAACAACACAAACGGCTCCATTTGTAAGTATCAACTTCTATGTTCAAGTAAATCAGTTTTATTTTTTAAGCTTCATTTAAATGCATCATTTAGCACCACAAGATTAATTACTTCTGTTAGCATTCGCTAATAGTAGTCTCCAGAGAACTCAGAAGATGATTATCGGTGTGTAAGCTTGTGTTATTTGGAGTGCTCTATCGTCTTTCTGATTTTTCACTATTTGTAGTGATTCTGAAATCAGTCAACTCGAACCCATTCGTGACACAAAGCATCTATATTGTTTTACGAGATCGAATTAGCATAATATTGAGTGTTTTGAGCTGTTGATAAGAATTTTCGTTTTGACAAGCCACAAATGATATGAATTCTGGAATGCTCTAATCTTAATCCGATTACGCCGGATATATACAGATTTAAAAATTCTATTTGGATTATAGAATTTCTAGAGCCTTCTTTTGATTCCAGAAAATTCCTCGCTTTCAGTATTTAAATCGGATTTTTTGCGCATTATGCAAACAGGAAGATGTTGTCGACTTTTGGACATTTGCCAACAATTATCAGCATTGAGCGCGATATGGACAACTTGATCTCCGACGTCTGTGATCCTTTTCATCATTGCATCGTATCGCCAATCAACCTGCTTTATGGATCAAGAGCCAACTCGACTAGGAAACGCAAACCTCATGTGATGTCGATTGCCGTTGGGGGATTCTATAAAGAAGGAGATATCAAAACAGTAATTGAGGGAAACAAGCTCAAGGTTTCCGGCAAGAGTATCGAATCTCTGAAGAACGGAAACAATCAACATCAATTTGAGCGAGAATACGACATCCCCGATGATGCAGACGTTTCTACGATGAAATCTGAATTGGTCAATGGATATTTTCATGTCATTTTCGAAAGAAAGCACGTAGAACCGAAAAAGGAGCTGGAGTGTCTTTCGACGGATGAGGAATTCCGTGTGCGAGTCAACTTTACTGGCTACAAGCCAGAAGAAATGTCAGCCAGACTCGTAGCCAACAATCTGATTGTCGAAGCAACCAAGAAGTTATCAGAGAATTCTGAGATCGACGGACATAAATCGTCAATGTCAGGATACGTATCCAGAACAATTCGATTGCCTGATGGAGTCCAACTCGAGAATCTCAGGGCAGTCTCATCTGCAGAGGGGCTTGATATCTTCGCTCCCATCGATCCGAAATTGCGTCCCATCGAAAGGAAGCTTCAAATTGAAACCCAGTAGTTTGTAAATAGGATATTTTTTTATTTTGAATTTTTGTTTCAAATAATAATTCAGCTATTCTAAATGATAAGTTTCGAATTTAAATCGCTTGACTGGAGCTGAGTCCGCTTTCCTGACCAGCGTTTAATTCCTTTTGAGGTGTGTGAAATGGATTATCGTTTATAAGTATCCAGAAGAGATTGTTGCAGAATCTCAAACTAACCATGATCTCGTCAATTTTATGGCATTCCACTCAGCCCTTTTTCGTAGAGTTTATTGAACCAGCAGAATTTTTTGAAGAATGTCCTACAACTTTGTTTCTTTATATGCTGCGAATAAATCGTAATTTCACGTTCTGAATATTGTTAGTGTACTCTATATATCAGATAAATTTTCTGCAAACGGGGCATTAGACGCTGTGGATTTGGCGACAGATTATTTCATTGAAATCATTAAGTGAGAGACAGGTTCGATCACGATAAACGAGTTCTTAGATTTAATATATTCCAACAAATCTGGTTACATCGTCCGATGATGATAAAAAATGTGGATCATTGAATGGGATCTGAAATCAGCTAGAGACGAATGCTATAAATAGATGAAATACGTGGTGGGGGTGAAATATTTAAAATGTAATTTTGGAATTCTCATAAATTTATCAGACGCAGATTAACCTTTAAAACTTGAGATATGTTGGAAGCCAGGTAGCATACCGATTACCTAATACTGGGTTTAGCATTTAAATATGCATTGATGCAAAGATAAATGAATTATGAAAAATTTGACAAATTAACTTTAAGAATTAAATTGTTATTCTCTTCCAATAGTATCTTTATTCATGTTGTGAGGAACAAAATGAAAAAATAACAAAGATGGCTGAGGTTTAAGGAATCACGCCTGCAAGTTTATCAAATCATAAAAATTACTCCGATCAATCATTTACTCAATACATGAACGGATAGAGAATAAAACGGGAATAAGAATTTGTTTAAATATTATCAAGGTTGATCTATTAAATGTGAAAAAATCCATTTATCATTGCACTTTGTGCATTTATCAATGCAAAAGCCGTATTTTAACGAGACCATCTCCGCCTGTATCGCGTGTTCAGCAAGTCTAATGCGAATATTTGAATTGGTAAGTTGTCATTAAAAATGTTAGTTTATATCATGAAGAATAATCGTAATCTCCGAACAAAGTATCGATTCGAATGAAAGAGTTAGGTTTTGATAAAACAGATCAGTTTACATAAAAATGACTTATCAATAAAAGCGGAAAAAATTTTGCGTGATGAGGGTTGCTGATAAACGCGTATATCATGTCAGTCAATAAAACCTTAGCTGTTAGTCATATTCATGTACCGTGAAGCTACGAATTGCATATGATCTTCGGCTTGATAATCAGTGTGTTAACGATGATTCAACAGGAATTACCTGGACATGCGAAGGTCAACATGGTGGGGTGGTAAAGGTTTGCTATTTCTTCATTAAATGTCATGAACTAAAATTTATATTACAGTAAAAAAGTGGATGAATTCCTGCAATGCACAAATTACATAGTGATCTGCGGGATGTGAACATGAAGCGGACACAGTAAAATTATTCACCTACCTTTGGGACGATTGGCTGGCATGTATACGAATTGTTTTAATAAAAATTTGCCAAATTCCAAGGTAAAATATATTTGATGCTTAAAATGAATATCAGCCCTTCAAGGCAGGTTCCATAGATATGAGCAACAAAGTTTTGAGACTGGTTGCCTCAGTCAAGGAGATAGAACTGGTCGAAAAATGCAGGCACAGGACAGGTATAGGCAGAAAAATAATAGCTTTAACAATTTATAGCTTGATGAAACTCTGAACATAAGCACAAACCTAGAAACATCTATTAAGGGCTCATTTTCAGAAGACGGTTTTCTGAGTATTCCAACTGAGGGAATTTAAAAGACATCTCCTGAATCATCAATGGCCTTGAGTATAAGCTGCAAAACCCCGTAAATTACCACTGTGAAGATAGAAGAAATTAAACATTGTTTATTTCATCATTATTTTCCAACTCAACTACGAATTTTGAATTTTAGGATTGCCATTAAATGCTTAATAACACACTATGTAAATTAGAATGCACAATATTGTTAATAGGGAAATAGGGATGCAAAGTTCATGTCATTCTGTAAAAGCCCATTTCTTTTTATCAGAATGAACGAATTTGTTGATTTCTTTTCTAAATCACAATTTAAATAGTCGTGATCAACCCGATCTGACATGAAAGGATACCGTAGAGGTTCAATAGATTCTTTAAACATCATAAATATAGACGACAATAATGACGACGATTATTTGAACGCCTTTGATGTGGTTTCGGACTAATTCAGATTCACTTTAACGATGATGCACCAACCTTTCTCTCGATTAAGAAGATACTGCAAGGCCAAGAGCAACAGGCATGTTGTATCGATTCGTATTGGTACTTTCTACGATATGAAGGACATCAAAACAGAGATGCATGGAAACAAACTGAAGGTCTCTGGATACGCCACCGAAACTCTCAAAGAAGGTAAAAATGAACACCGATTCGAAAGGGAATACGATATACCCCATTATGTAGATCTATCTACACTTAAGTCCAGTCTCACGGAGGATGGAACCCTCCATATTAGCTTCAAGTATATGTGTTTAGAACCAAAGAAAGAAGCGAAAGAAGTGGAGTTTCTGTCGAACGACAAGGAGTTCAGGATGAGGATCAACATGGAGGAGTTCAAACCAGAAGAGATATCGGTCAGTATGGTTGATAGAAATTTGGTAGTTGAAGCCACAAGGAAGTCACAAAAACTAAATGAGGACGGAACAAATATCCAGTCGTCTTCTGGATACATCTGGATAACGATCAGGTTAGGAGACGACGTGGATCTGGATCATTTGAGAGCTGTCAGTTCGAATGGTGTCATCGAGATTTTTTCACCTAGAAACCCACACCTAGCTTTCAAAACTGGCAGAAAACTAGAGATCGAACAAATGTAAAAGTCTGAATTTATTGTTTTGCGGCTCGTATTTTTTCATCAGCTGAATGATTACATTTAACTTATTTTCTGAAAAACACTTTCTTTCGCAATGACAATCTCCAGATACTTTAATCTATAATTCATTTTTCACAAGAAAGTAGCATTTATGGTTTTTCCATTGATATTGACCGTTCGTTTTATGTCAAGTTAAACACCCGTATAAAGTGTGAACCAACGGGCTAATGTTATTGGATTTTAATAAAGCTCTTTGTTCTCATGATGTAATAGAACTTTACATTCACGAGTCGAGATAACCAGAATTACTTGACATTCATCTGATCCTGTGCCTAAGATAATGAGCCGAATTCGAGTCTTGTAAACGCAACATTCGGTATATAACGCTTAACACTCACCGGTTGGGACAAAACTCATTTATCAAGTATTTGGTTGGCCATATGATTTATTAGCATCTGAATCATTTGCAAAGTTGATCATCAGGATCAAAAGAGACCAATGTCTTCCCGATACAGGTTCTAATTCTGCTGTCACCTCAGATCATCTCACCACGAAGAGTGAATGAATGTCCGAAAATGAAATTACGTGGTTATTATAACTTCAAATCAACAAAATACTGTTTAAAATAGCAAAATTAAGCAAATTATGGCTTGACAAAAAAAATGGTCTGTCTCGATTTGAATATTATTCTGCGAGCGAACAAAAATTATTGTGCCGAGTAATAGAACAGCATGTTTTGGTATGAGAATACAACTGTTTTCAAAATGGCTTCAACTATTAGACGAGCAGAACAATTAGATGTAGAAAGTATTATGAATTCTTCACATTTAAGTAATCTAGGAGTACGTTACACATATTTCATCGAATGATAGAATTCAGCCAAAAAGATGTCAAGCTTAAGACTGAAATTGATTTAGAACGGGTATTTGCTGAAAGGGGTGCTATTCAACTATAGAGTCTGGACATTTCTCTACAGACGAGATGTTTTTATAGTGTAATTTCCAGAAATCGGAGACTGTTTACTAGCACAACAGTCAAATATAAAATTTGTTTATATAATAATAGAATGCATGTAAGAACGAGACCAGTTAGCTTAAATGATAAAATTTACGCCAGAGCTATCCTGATCGTAAAATATGATGATAAAACATCGTTTTTGTGCCAGTATTTCCGGATTATTCGTATTTTATATCGATTTTTTTAGTATTTTCCATAGATTTTTTAAAATGTCAAATTCAGAAATTAATATTTCAATTTACTCAAATGATGCATTGGGCTCTACTCATGGTTTAGTGTCAGAAAAATATCTGCCAATTCATCATCTCAACGTTAATTCGGAAGGATTTGTTATAACTCTGCATTCTTTATGATTATAATTTAAAGATATTTGAGAGTTTCATATTTTCTATACAACGAGTTGCTCATTTCACAATTCACTAAAGACAAGTTATACCAAGAGGTTTACACAAACAAGGAGTCATATTGTGATATTATAAATATTAGACTATATGGCGTTTATTGACATCTAGAAATTAGAATATTACAAAAAATAAAAGTTGTTGATGACTTATATAATATTTTGATGCGAATCTTTAAGCATGTGACGAACCCAATAACTTTGCAAGAGTGATATCCTCTCATCAAATTATAGAACCAGACCAAAAGTCAACAGAAGCATAACATTTAAGTTAAGTGACCTTGATCTTACATCCATTTTATTATTATATAAAGAAGTTTTATATCGGACCTTTGCGCTAGTAAACATTTATAGAATTTCTGAAAATTATTTTCAATATATACTTTATGTATGCGGGAAAAACGTCCATAGATTCTTCAGTTGAATACTCCATTCTTTATTAGCTGTTATAAAACGATTTTATATGCCTGAATGAGCCCGTTTTGGCTGAATTCAACCATTTGATGAAATAAGTGTAAAGTACTCGTAAATGCTTAAAATATGAAGAAATTATCACGTTTCCTACCTCTACTCGTTCTGTTCGATATATTGGAAAATCTTTCTTGAAATCAGTTCCATTTTATACAAATACATACTGTTCCATTATTCAGCTCCATTATTTTCCGGGCATGCGCAGAAATAGTTTTCGAAATAAAAGCGATTTTTTCTTCTTGCAGTAAAAACATCCTTAAATATATTAATTTAAATGGTAATGTGTCTGCTTAAAAGTCAAATAACATCACAATTCCGTTCTCGGACTATTTTCGGACTTTGGTCAATTTTCTGACTTTCATTCATACTACCATCGCACCACATAGACTGTGGGTACTCTTGAAAGCGGTGAGATTCATTTGATTAGTTTTACTTTCCGTTTAACATAAAGAGTTTCAAGCAATTTTCAATGAACTATTCTAAAAATGGGTACAGTGTGAAGATTCTGTAGATTTCATTTTTCTTGCTCAAGCTTATGTCTCTAGGAGAAATTTAAGTTCTAATATCTTTTTGGTTAGGAGCTATTTTACCTATTTTTCAGAAGCGTAGAAAAATGTCATACGAATTCTTTCAAATTAATCGGTAAAGTCTAACCCATCCGCTGATTTCATATAAATCAAGAAATGAGTTAATTTGTTCAACGTTTGTTTTTGATCGAATGGCCAACAAACCACTCATAGAACACACGAATTGCATCAAAAAAATCTGTGTACAGGCTAGATTAAAAGAAAACTGGTACAACAAAATCTAAATATTGTAATATTCCTATATTTCAAAATTGTTATGCTCCGCTGTCACAACAAACAGATTTGTGTTCATTCGACAGGTGCTATTTACCAAGAGAATGACCAACAAAACGAACATGTCCAATGTTTCCAACAATAACACTTTTCTTCTGTCAAACACCTCACTTCTGTAACAAATGAATATATTCGCTGTTACTACCGTGTTTTAATCAACTCTGGGATTCCAGATGAGAAACCAAACCCGACTTTTGAGGTCAGAAGTGGAAATCTGATCGAATAAAGTCAGATACAAGGTTATAAACTTATAATACTATCCACAATCTTCAAGATGAATAATGAGGAGAGTTTGAGTGGATCCTGTTTGATAACAAGTGTTGATTTTGGCTTTGAACAAAAGAAATAGAGGGGAAGAATTATTTGGTGCATAATGACCAATCCAATTCGTCAAACAATTAGCTTGGTGTTGAAAAGCTGGTTTAGGAATAGTTAAAAAGATAATTGACAATCGGCGTTCGTATCCATAAAAATGTGCTTCAAATATCACGACTTTGGAAGTCAATTCTTTTATTGTTAACATTGGTCATTAAAAATCCTTGTTTGTTATTTTCCTTCAATCCTATTGTTGAAAACTCCTAAATAGCCTCTATGGGAATTTTTCCAGAAAAATCACAAACTCTTGGATGACAAATCTTCACTTACGCAAGCGCCTCGTCTAACATGAAACATGAGTACTCACTAGCCGGCGACTGCTGTGATGATTTGAACCTCTACTGAGAGGAGCTTGGCCTCCTTTAATACCAGGCCACTGAGTATTACATCGCGAAAATTTCTCCAAACATCAAGCTTGACAAGGAAAATATGTCCGGTTCTTTATATTCCTTCGATAAAATCAAAAGAAAATGGTCATAACTGTCGAACCAACCACCACGCAAAAGCTTTAGTATTATTCCAAACTCTCCAAATATCAAAATATTAAACTGTCGCTGACTTCGATAGTTTACACATTTACCAATTTATCGATGACATACATGGCGCTGATAGTTTCATAAATCACATTGATATGATAAAAATAAATAACGGTGACCTTTTAAAAGATGCGGTTTGCTCAGTTTTCTGATTCTCATCAGGACAATCGAATATCAATTCGTTTTCTCATCAAATTCTTTGAACCAAATTTTTATTCAAAGTTATTCTGTGTATTAATTTTTTTAACGTGACCCGACAAAATAGCGAAC
>JWZT01003445.1:41567-51769 GCA_000827895.1 Thelohanellus kitauei
AGGACCAAAATAATAAAGTGAAATACAGTTAAGATAATTTTTGAATATGTACACTCTATGATTAAATCGCTTAAAAGATGATTTCTCACATGATAATGAAGATCAAAGTCATCATGAAAGTTTCATTTTCGTTTTAAATTAAGGTTTCTTATTCAAAAGTCGTAAACGTGTATAAATTTACTGCATTTATTTGCCTTATAAAATTATTATTGGCAGATAATACAAATAGTAACTGCTGCACTATTAGTGTTTTTACGTGATTTACTTTTCGCTAGCGATCGAAATTCTTTTCTTCCTATGGCGATTACAATTACTTTCTGTAATGTTTGAATCATGTTTAACTCATTTTGTTGACAAAAAGTTTGGTAAATGTCAACCATTGTACCGAAACATCAAAATTAAAACAATAAATAAACGTAACTTATAAATGTAGTGAAAAATTTAGCGCAAGCGTGTTAATTTAGCGGTATTGTTTTATGCCCCCGAAATTATGACTTGTGTCAAAAATTGATTTTTATGTTCATTGAAAACGGTATTCACATTTCTACGGGTAGTCAAAATTTAAACCGCCCAAATACTGTTTTCAAAAATATACCAATTAGTATCTTAAAATAAATAGAAATAACCAAAATAGCGTTTAGATTTCGCGCAGGCGTGTTTAGATAGGCCTATGATTTTTTGCCTCCAAAAATATGCGGGTTTTGTCAAAAAAGTTTACATGGTGTTCCAAGATTTGTTATAAAAAGAATGCACATTTCTCTGTAAAGTCCACATTTGTAACGTCACACTACAGTAAACATCAAAACTGAATTTTACTGATGTGCGATAATGGATGGAAACCCTGTATATGTAGTACATGTTCGCAGGTCGATACAGTAACTCGGCTGTTAACGGTTTGTTAATATCGCTATTCTGTCAGTTCGCTATTCTGTCAGTTCGCTATTTTGTCGGTTCGCTATTTTGTCGGTTCGCTATTTTGTCGTTTCGCTATTTTGTCGGTTCGCTATTTTGTCGGGTCGCTATTTTGTCGGGTCGCTATTTTGTCGGTGCACCAATTTTAATAACACTGGCGTCATCCATAGCTCATGATATTTTAAAAACATCAAGCCCCATTTTGGAAATGGGTGTCGACATTTATTTCCTTACATCAGAAATTCTACTTTATTGACAACGTTTTGACCTCTATCTACTTAAGAATTAGATAATTTTCTAACGATCGAAATGAAAAAAATTTCCGAGGTTAAACGCTTGTTGTGGACTAGTGATTAGAACAACGTTTAGCCATAGAGAATTTAGCACAACTTTTACCTTTCCTCATAAGACCATAGTGGTTACTAGATAACTACAGACCAAACACTAAAATACCAACATTTAATACATATTTGGATGATGTTAAACCCGATTGGAATAAAATCGCTCAAAACTGACGTAAAAATATGTTCTTAAAATTTCGCATTTTTGCTTCATGCAAGCTCGTGTGTTCGATAAGAGTGAACTTAGTTTGAATCACGGCCTTAATAGCTAAAAGTTTTCAATATCAAGATTGATACTAATCTACCCAAATCAAATTTATGGCTATAAAATACCGGATCTTTGATAGAAAAAGATCACTTTGGCCACCATGAATCAAGAGATGTTTTATCACCAATTTGAGGCATGAAAAATCATTCAACCTTGGGGTAAATATGGGGTTTTTAAACGGTTTTATTGAAGATTTCAAACCATAATCCGCACATCCAGTTCTTAGTCGGAGTAAGACTGAAAAGTGCGAATAAAATATTTCTGGAGTATATCTGAAATATACCATTCAATCAGGATATCGACTCCATCAACCTGTGAGTAGTTTGAACCTTCTTCATCCTTATTGGCTCTATTGGTGCACTATTAATTGACATTTGTTTCAACTCGTTATACTTCCAGCGAGAAGGAGCAGATTAAAAGATCTTTACTCTTCAAAAATTGTATGGATCACCAAAGCCTTGATGTAACACCTGGAGTCAACAATATTTGGATGACAGAATATGGTTTCACTTAAAAGGGGTTTGGTCGATCCCCTGTTTCAGTGTTAAACTGGCATATATTTATATTTTGAAGAAATCATTTTTATATGTTCATTTTGGCACCTGAAGTATGTTGGATCAGAAGAAACTTTGCTTATACCAGTTTTATTTTGATACATGTTATGCCACGAAGTAAAATCTCTATTTTTGTCAAATAATTTTACGATTTATCCATTAGTCAATTTAGCTCAAATACAGAATGTAGAACCGAAGTCGCATGTGTGACAATTTTTTTGTATAAATTATCATTTTTATAGGAAAATTGATGGAATTAATTCGTTATTACTATATTTCCTTAAATTAAAAATATTTTTACATCAAATTAATCAGGCTTTTTTCCCTTAAATGCTCAAACGAAGCTCCAAAACTGTTTTTATACTTCATGAAAACTATTTCTGGCATCGTGTCATTTCAGGGGATATTTGTAAAATATTACCTAATTTTCCACTAAAAATTATAATCCAAATTTAAGCTAAAAAATTTTGACCCGTGTTGCTCAAGTTAGACATTCTGCACTTGAGCCATCAATTTTTAAGAAGGGTCATTTAAGATGATCACCATCTGCTAGGATATGTGACGAATCTTATCGATATAAATATATTTCTAATCTAAAAACATCTAAATTGGCCTCAGTTTTGGCATTCAAACATCGTTGGATGTAAGCATTATTTTTTTCGACTGAAGTAACCGAAAGATTGGTTGAATACAGCTGACATTCGTATCCTTGTTGTTGTTAATTCTGATACATTTACTGTTCCTGATATTTATTTGGTTAAAGACCAGAGATTTCCTTTCCTCAAATCCCTGAACAGTGAAAAATGGTGTAATGAGGAAGCACAATCTCACCATTTGTTCAAATGATCAACAATACGTGTTGGGAAACGTTATTTTCGAAACACGTAATAGGCAGTTGATTTTGTATTAACAAAATAATTTTGTTTGTCGTTTTAATCATGTTTATTCAATTTTCGTTGATCAATTTCTGACCACGTGTTCTCTTGGATCCCACCGATATCTCCAAAATGTATTGTGATATGTTTAATTCGTAAAAATAGCCAGATTTCTAATTTAAACACATTTCTGGTGTATTATCCAAGTTTGGAATCGAGTTTCGGGTTTGAAATCGAATTCTTGCAACGGCAGGAAAAGATCGATCTTTCTCAGTTCGTTAATTGGTTTCTGAGGAAATCCAAATAATATTTAAAAAATATTGAATTGTCCTACTTAATCAGTGAATTCATTCAATTTGGAAACATTTAAATCACTATAGAACCATATCAACTAATTATAATGAGTTTGATTGAACAAAAATGTTTCTAGACTCCATCAAGATTGGAATAACTTTGAAATTATATGCATAAGTATCCAGACACTTTCTATTCGGAAATGAAGTTGAGTTGTACTCAAATTCTTAAAATTCAAAACCAAAAAAATATTATCAATATCAACATACATTGGAATAATATTCCTCAAATGAAAAATTTTCCATTTTCTTTGTTTGATTACTAAATATACTGGGTGGCTTTTGATATCGCTAATATTCAGAAAGAATATCTAACATCTTTAAGAATCTGTTGAGTCGATTCACGGAAGGCGGCATACGATAGGCATGATTTTGAAATCAATAATATACCAAAAGGAAAAATCAAGTCCGAAAAAACAGCCAACTGCACGGTGGTTTATCTTCATTCTTGTACCAACATTGAGTCATTATTCCAGTAGACGATAATAATCGGGTTTATTTGAAGTTTGGTATAAATATTAGATTATTGATCTCGTCTTCCAGTGAAATCTTTTCAAGCTTTTGCCTTTGTCAGATAGATTCATCTGATTATGCATGTACAATTTAAGAAATCGTATGTCTATAATGATGAATTCTGGACAAGAGATTTTTTGTTTGAATGCCAGGTTTTATTGGTATTTTATAGTTTCCTGATATGTCAGGAACGACATATGAATTGTTTTGGAAATAGTGATCATTTGGAACGTGATTTTTCTTTATGAACATCAACACACCGCTCAGAAGAGTGATAATTATAATTGAGCGGGTACTTATTTCAAACATCCAGGCATGCTTGGAAATATATGTATCCATTGTTCATTTGTGAAAAATGTTATGAGCAATTCGACAATTGGGAAATTTATCAATTAACTTGGAAAAATTTTTTGGGTGGCTATCTGGTAGCATAGTTCACGAAGAACTGCACTAACTGTAGGTCGAACATGACAGGATGATTGTTCTGATAAGGAAATGATAGTTAGGGTTTTCAGCATAAATCGCGCAGATCTATTTGCTATCACGCTAATCCCTTTTATTCAAAGACGATTGTAAAATGCCAAAACTTATGGGAATGAACCAAAAGTATGAATTATTTAACGACTGGTGATTTCTTTTCCTTGAACCACATCAAAGAATTTTATTTTTTGTGTGATTTGTGATGAAAACTCTGCAACAGGATCCACAATATCTATCACCAATTCGTATAAACGATGATATTTGATGACTGAATAGACCACATTAAATGTCAGTATAAATATGCTCTCAACAATGATCTACCACAAAAATTTTTGTTATGTTACCCTGGCTCAGCCATACACGAGACCACTCCCACAAGAGTTCTGTAAAAACTGTAAGATCCGTGTATTAGTTTCATTCTTATGACAAAGCGGCCTAAGTCTGATTCAAATTCATCACGTGAAGGTAGAAAGCGTGATATTTCACAAATCCCAAACTCTAAAGGACGGATGTTAAAAGATTAATTTTAAGGCCATCTAAAAATACCTGGAAAATTAGCAAAGAGTATGATGCTGAAATATAAACTTCTTCCTCCTTATACAGGGTTTTCGGTTCAAGTTCGTCGTTTTGAAAAATAACTGAAAAATAAAAAATAAAACTCATCTCAGGTTTAACAAAATTGGATCAAGTAATAATTTCATTGTTTAAAGATCGACGAATAAATTTCTTTATGTTTCTGTACCAGACGTGTCACTCACAAATATTTCTCAGAGAAATTGTAAAATCCTCATCAAGATCTCCGATATATTTTATTATATATCTGAAGTCATTTTTATGGGTTTATTCCATCACCCTTTTTTTCTTGAAACTTCCCTTCTTCGAAACTTGTTTAGAATATTAGATATAGTCGAATATGCAAATTCTCATAATTAGATATCGTTGCTATCGAGCTTGCTGCTATAATTCTTGTTCTTATACCTTCAAAAACTTCATTTCAGGTTCTCTGGCTATAACTTGATTTTTTTCGACAGATAAATAACTCCATATTCATTATTTGGCTGAAATTGTAAATCTTTGGTATGAATGATATTGTCCATTTTCAAAACGACGAAATTGAACCGAAAACGGATGAAATTGACCCGAAACCCTGTAATGTTGAGGTTGAAAAATTTAACGAGTCTATTAATCGTATCCAAGGCAATTCTAATTTCACGTGTATGATTGTTTTTCTGAAAATTAAATAATGGCTTTCAGGAACCTTGTTAAAGTTCGTGGGATATCTTTATAGATATCAATTGTATATAAACTTCTTTCGTGACATATTCCCATTTCTTTTGTTTATACAATATGATATATGTTAGTGGCCGGCGCGGTTTTACCATACATGTACATTCAATTTTTAAATTAATCTTTTCATGGATGCGACAAGGCAAAACTCCGTAATACAGTGTCGGCAGGTCGAGTATTATGTATGAGTTATTCAAGTACATGGATATTCAGCTCTTGTTGCCAGGAATAATGAACACTTACTCAATCTGAAACAAATTTCCACCACAAGTTTCAATGAAACTTACCTCCATTTATATTGCAGAATAGGATTTTTCAGACAGATATGAACGTTAACAAAGCTCATAATAAATTCGGAAACATCGGATTGTAAGTTATAAGTGTAACCATGCAGAACAGTCCTAAAGTCACTAATTAATGTCAATTTTTTGTTACCTCTCCTGGATGTTAAAAATACCCTATATAGAAGAATATAAAAAATCCATAAAAAAGCGAACGTCCTTAAAGTTTATTCGTTTGTTGTTGGACTGAAAACTACTAATGCAGAGACTTGGTAAAAATAGTGATTTGAAAAGTAAATGCAAAAGGGAAATCGTATGCCAAAACTGTGTGGAAAAATTCAAAATTTATACAGATAGATACAACTCCTGTCAATTAAATTCTAACTAATTGCAAATCTTGATTGATTTGCATAAACTTTCCTGCTTCGACTGGTTTAGATTTGCCCTACTTGGCCCAAAAGCGAGTGCAGTTATGGTTCCTGGTCTAACCTGAGTTCTTCCGGCGTCCCTAATGAGATGTCTGGGATATTCGATAACCCGAGTTGCAACCTTAGACCTTGGTTAATGATAATCCAACAGTGTTTCGATATTCGAGGTGTAGATACCAAACAATTCGCCGTTATCCTCCCATTTAGATATAATGTTCAAACTTTTCTCTAATGCATCAGTAAAGCAACCCAAGAGTGCGTGACAACACTCGTCAAGCTACCACTTACTTGGGCTGCCATCTTGCCAGTACTCATACCAAGATCCTCGCGTATTATCACTATAATGACCAAACTCCGTTTCTAAAATTACGAAAGAACTAACAAATCGCTCTTCTAAACTTTCCAACAGCTCTCTTCGCGTTAATATCATACCCAAAATTATTTTATATAGCCAGTCAAAATTATCGACATCTGTCTTCATTGGAATGTAACACAATGCGGTTGCGCCAACATTGATCTACCTTAACAGCTGATGGTACGTGTAATCCACCGGATCTTTTGTACTCCAGAAGATCAAGGAAACTCTGGATTCTTTTATTTATTTGTCAGAAAATCTATTTAATCCATTGAATAGACCTCAATTGTACTAGTTATTATGCACCATAGCTTAGGCTACCCTGGAGGGAAGATTCAATGTCTAATGTTTGGCGGTTTGTTGATTTACTATTTTTTCGATTTAGATATCGATGCGTTTGCAGGAATATCGAAAACGCTTTTTGCTCGGCACGACATGGAATCGTTCTCTTTTTATGCATCAATTTTGCTTGTACACTTCATGATACCATTTCTACTAATTTCACTGCGAAGAGCTCGAAATTTGCATAGGATTGGTTATGTACCACACCAAACCTATTTAATTTATTTTCGATTTAAAAAAGTGCAAATAGAACTGTGTTGGGTGTGCGATAGAATCACTCGCGCCCCTCCTCCCCCTCTTTTTAACATAAAAAATCTTGTGGCTATCTGTTCTCCCACGATAATTAGATGCCAATTGACATTTTGAGAACCTTCGACCCAGAGACAAGAATCATACCAGGAATACTTTTTAAATCACTTAGAATTTTAATAAGTGAAAACTATTCGAGACAAGAGAGCTAAATCGGAAAATCAACAACATCGTAGTGTAATTGATTGGAATAAGTCTATAGTAATTTCTGATCAAATGTTCCGATGACATTCATGAATCCTGCCTCTAAATTTTGTAAATTGCAAATTCAAATAGATTTGAACTTTACATTGATTGGATATTACTAGATTTGTCAACAATCATCTCCTGAGTATAATATCAAATAATTCCCTTCGACTAAATATATTAGATTGCAGATTTTAAATTCAATAAGGACCATGTTAAGATCCAGATGGCGACATGGAAACTGAATATGGGAAATAGGAGTATTCAATATGAGCTACCCAAATGAGATTTCCAGAAGAAAGTGGTATATTTTGACCATGATAAAATTATTCCTGTTTAAAAATTGAAAAGCAGAATTTTAACAAATTGATGAATCTAAGAATTATTGGGTTTATCACACAGAACCTGTCTTTTTCAACTTTGTGGGCAAATGTCGTGATAAAATTAAAACAAACTGTATTTCCAAATATAATGATTTTAGTGTTAAAATAGGCTCTTTTTTTCACCCAGTCTCATTAGGGTGGCCCATGTTCAGTTTATGCAAGGTCCTTATTGAATATAAAAACCGGTAAGTTCCTGGAATTGGATGAATGATGGCGTGACAAATGGTGGGATTGTTGAGGTGTAAGAAACTTCTGATTTTGAAATAATTTCCATCTATTTATTCATAAAAAACCACCAGTCGTTTAAAAGATAGAACATGAATTTTCGGTGAATATCAACAAATTTTGCGAAAGTAGACATGGGTAAATTTTTTATCCAAACACCTTTGTTAATTTGTGGTTGTTTTTGAATTTTCTATTGACTTGGTTCACAACGTGAAATATATTCATCAATTACATTTGAGATAGTTTGGTTATTTGGAAACAAGTTGACACCGAGTTTTTGTGGATGTTCCATTCTTTCGAAACTTTCGCCGCTGGAACTCACGGTTCCAGTTGTAGAGGAAAACAGAATGAACAATATTCAAGAATTTCACACGTCTTCCCTTCACTTTAAAAAGAATTGAATCGATCATAGATGCCTGGGTATTTTAAATGGATATCAAGCTAATTGATGAAATAAAAACGAATAATTTTTCACTTTTCTGAATTTCTTTCTTGTTTCTCCGGATATTCGTTGTCTGGCTGCTTAGGAATACATCTAATGAAAACTTTTCAATTATCATAAAAAGTGAAAATACAATTTTTCCTTTTAAAGAAATTTAACCTTTTCTTTTTATGAGTGCCCTGTTCATCGTAGAACAAAATCAACGATTTAATTCGCTTTTAATCCATATTCAAAAAAATTATTATTTTAAGATATTTGAAGAAAAAGTCATTAAAGAAGGTGATATTTGTTATTTTAGTCGAATAATATGAAAATTCATTACAAACGTGAGAATATGTCCAAGATTTGTGAGACTAAAATGAATAATCATTTCTAGTCCAAGCTTCAATCTCCGCTCAGAGGTTTGTATTTCCTCACGTCTCTTATCATCACAACCATTCAACAAAGTACTTATTAAGTCTGTATTCTTTCCCAAATGAAATCGGTGTTTATAAATATGTCAAGTTATTCATTTGTTACCTAAGGAATAGAAAAATTATCAACATAAGGACTCTACATTGTGTAACTACTCTAATTTTCTTAAAAATCAAGGCTTTTGGTTTTTAGGAATAATGTTAAATTTTAACACGTATTTATATTTGTAGTCATAAAACTGTGCATCTATGCGCTTATTATCAGTTTCATTTATCAAACTGGAAGAGCGCATATAGTGACCTCATGTATTTGAACATTAAACGATCTTTGGTTTTAACCGGTATCAAGGCATCGTTCGGGATATGTACCCCATCTTTATCATGCATACACGTATCGGGAACTTTGCGCAAATTACAATATCCATTATTTACAAAAATGAATGTTTTTGCAAAATATTTTTAATAAATAGAAAACCCTAGATATAAAGTATTCGTATCTCGTCAAAAATAAAATCCAGATAGTTTGTAAACGATTTTTTAAGTAACATGGTATCTCAGATGGAAGTTATTTTTGTTTACCATATCGTAAAATAAAATTTTCCTCAAAACATCTTCCCAGCCAGTCGTAGAAATAGTGATTCGAATGAAGCCATTTCATATTTTTAATCACTTCAGTCATTTTCTTTATTTAATCAGTTGTTTTTGTTTACGAATGGTTAAATTTAAGTGTGGAATTACTATTCGCATTTCATTTTCAGTTCCATCACTCCCAATCCAGGGTATTACTCTCAAAATTGCAATGTTACTGGGTTTTCGGTTCAATTTCGTTTTTTTGAAAAAAAGAAAATTAAAAAATAAAACTCATCTAAGTTTTAACAAAATTGGTTTAGGTAATAATTTCATTGTTAAATGATAGACGAATAAACGTTTTAATGTTTCTGTATCAACCATGGCAGCCAGATATTTCTCAAAGAAATTTGGAAATCCTCATCAAGAAGATCTCCGGTATGTTTTTTACAGGGTTTTCGGTTCATTTTCGACATTTTAAAAATGGACATATCATTCATACCAACGATTTACAATTTCTACAAAATAATGAATTTGGAATTATTTAGCTGTCGAATACATAAATCCAGTTATAGTCACAGAACCTGCGATAAAATCTATGAAGGTATACGAACAATATTTTTAGCGACTCATGAGGCTGTAAGCTCGATAGCAACAATATCTAATTATGATAATTTAACTAGATCGA
>JWZT01003445.1:64687-79903 GCA_000827895.1 Thelohanellus kitauei
AAAGTGTGTTTTTTCAAATATTTAATACAGTTTATAATGAATAATTTTTCTACAGACTAACGATTCACTCAAGCCATTTTCAGTACAAAAATATGTTCAACGACATAATTTGGTGCTCAAACTAATAATCTAGCCCACATGGATTCGGTTAGTTCAGGAGATAAACCAAACAACTTATTGTGGTTATCGGTACTAAAAGTTATTTTTAACTTCCAGGTACGTGGATCGTCGAGAACTTAAAATGATGCATAAAGCTTTTCGTATTTTCGAAACGGGATGTATCTTTATTCATCAAAGGATTTTGTTGCAGTAATATATTCTTATCACCAACTAGAAACATTTTTCGCTAAATAATTGGTTGTGATTCTCAAAAGCCTGTCAGTGAAGAAAGCGTCTTGAACAACTTTTGAAAATCAGATATCAACTTAAAGAGTTAAAATCGATATTAATGATTCCTAGTTTTAGACAATAACCCCGAAAGTGGTTTTTAAAGTTTAAAAAGTCTGAAAATTTTACGTTTATATGTTCAGATTTTCCTAATTCTAATCCTTGATAATAAAGTTTCTGAAATGAAAAGAATCACCTTTGGATCAATTTATCATCCCAGATTTTAGAATTGAAAATACTCGATCCAATAGATTTTATCGAATGAAAACTGGTATGATAAAATGTTAGTCTAAAGCAAGATCATTGATAACCATAATATACTCTGGGTACAAGGTTCTCCAAACGGTAATTTTCGTATGGTGTAAGGGACTCAATTTTTATTGAAAACAACATTGATTGAATTCACTAAAAACGACAAATCATCTAGAGAATAGGACCGTCGAACGTTTCTTTGTTCATTATCACCAACCAGTTAATTTTTCAAAGCAGAAAAATAATCCAAGAATATACGTAGACTGATTTATGCGATTCGATGCGATCGATAACGACGTGCTATCGTGTATAGAAAAATCCCAATGGATCGAGAAAACAGTTGGCATCTACCTGATTCACCAATTTTGGAGCTCTTGGTGTATTTATAGAGCTGAAAAGTTGTGAAGAATAATTTAGACGAAACACAAGTGTATTATTGTTATTCAATGCTATTTGACAGTTCACGTTTGGGTTTTAATGATAATTATGGTTAACTTTCGATTATTACCCCCAATTGGATTCCTGTATTAGCTGAAGATTTGTGGAGGCTGCCAAACTACTGTCGATTTCTCTCAGCTTTGATAAGTTGTGCTTTTCCAGTCAATGTATCTTAAATTGGGAATACACTAAATAGTTCAGGGTGATTCCAAAGGATTATAATTCTTCAAACCGAATGAAAGTACAGGTTCAAATAAATATATCAAAATTCGGATTTCTGTATGATCTTGATAAAATTTTCTGTGTTGTCAATGAGAAAAGCTAATAAAGTCTATAAACATGACTAATTGGAAATTCTGGCTAAAATAAGTAGAGAATCTATTGGATTAATAATGATAATGGTTGAACATTCAGGTCAAGGATAATTATTTTTTGAACAGAAGGCCCTTTAAGAAAACGAGATCATGTGTCAAAACACCCGTTTCAGTATTCAAGAATCCATAAACGGGAGACTATTTTATGACCAGTCCAAACAAATATAATCATCATGTTTTGCGATTTATTGGAATAATTTTGCAAATACCCAATACAGATTTATTACCAGAACCAAAGAAAGAAGCACGGAAGAAATAAATCATTTTTCGTTTAAAACAGGCCAGTGAAAAAAGAGAAAAAAGTTGTTGATTATCACAACTGTTTAGTTGATGAATATTAAAACAAAAGAATGCAATATTTTTCCCATGACTATCTTTTCGTTATTGTCTACGGGGTTATGCACGAAAAAACCAAACAAAAAATCCTAAACAAGTCAGTTAATCCTGAGAGTCGTCCATAATATTCATCTCATTCTACAAGTATTCGTAAAAGAGTGAATATGTCGAGAAAATCGAAAAGCCATAGAATATATCATTTTTGATTCACCCAAAGTCAACCTGATACTTGGATAATTGTTGATAGTATGGGTAAGGATGCAGGTAGCGATTACAACCCCAATCTGAACTCACTCGGTTTTAAAAATTCGAAATCAGTACCATTAGTTGGACGCATTTCGATCTAGTTTGTTTATATGATTTTCAAAACTGAAAATCTAGACCCCCTGAAACTAGATCAATCTATGAAACCGTTTATATGTATATCAACGATCCATCTTTGTTGACTATAGAGAATACAGAGTGAAAACTTACGTGCAATTTTTGTGTAACAAATCACAGCATGCATATGTTTCAAAGTGCTGAATATTTAAATTTATTTAGGAACAGGTAGAACGCGTGATTAAACAACGAATTTATTCCATAGACAAGAAGTATTAATGGGATACTACGCCTTAATTGATGCATTTTAATCGAAAAAAAGGTCCCTGGTTCACTTCCAATCATATTGGCACTTGAAAATAAAAACGTTCGACAATGATAAAGTCCGATTATTTAATTATTTGTTCAAAGATGCAAACCTTTTTTTATCATCCTTAAAAAAAGTAATTATTGACAATTTTTGTGTGAAACGACACAAACCTAGTTCAAAATCATGGATTCATGTTCGTCGCATTTATTAATCTTCTTATGGGTTTGGTGTCACAAGTGACGTCATGTTGAATAGTTTGAAATTGTTTCGATCACAAACGTGAAAACTAGAAAACATTGCAATATAAATAGATCAAGACTTTTTAACTGTAACAATTTTAATTCATGTAAAACGGCAGTTTTGAATGGGAAAATCTAGAGCAGATTCAAAGTTCTTGAGATATCGTTTGTGGTAAAAACAAATGCACTGAAATCCTGTTTCAAAAGGTTCTTTGTATAATTCTTTAAAAAATGATGGTAATTCAACGAGAGGATATCCCTATGAGTATATTGTAACACTTCGCTAGTAGTTTTAACTGCATCAGCTTGCTGCAAAACTTTGACGATAATTCTTGCAGGTTGTAGGATCTGAAATATACAATCTATGCATTACGAATGATATTATTTAGGTACAAAAACCATCCAGGTTCTGTTCTGTGATTTTAGGTCTGATAATCAACACTTCAATTGGTATAAATGAGAAAAAACATACGATTTACTCGAACGATTACATATCGATCATATTAATTCGATTACCTAAAATATTTGGAAGGAATGAGTTCGAAAATACAACTTACCGCTAGTCTGGTCATCAACGAAATAAATGCATGCGTTGTCAATCGATGTTTTATTTTGATAGGTATGGGTCAGCGTTTTCCAACTATATCTCAAATAAACGTTTTTTAAACATCTCAAGCCTTGCCTAATTCAAATTTTCGCTTCCGGTATCAATTGTGATGCTCTATTACGCCGCGTTTGTTGCCGAGCTGTCAAAGACTTGTTTTATTATGAACACTGTGTAAAGGTATGCTGTTTGCCACCCTTTGTATTTGAATCCATTACGTTGATGACGGTCGGATTCTGACTCGGGATCACTGTTAGAGAGCTTATTTATATTTTATAGAGCTTCTTCGTGTGTCGGTGAGCATTAAGATCTGGGCTAAAGCTGATATTGGTCTAATCTGACAAAATCACAAAATGAATGTGGTTAGGTATAATAAATCGATGTTCATGGTTTCGGTATCAGAACTATTCAGTATTGGATTCTTTTTTGGTTAGAAAATTAAGAGATTTAATTGTAGTTTATCAGTTGTTTGAATGTAGTGTGGTTTGAAGACAAGACTGGATAGTAGACAGTATTGTCGACTAATAAAAAAACTGCATATGGATAATCTTCGATATTTTTTTATAGTTTGAATTTTCATAGTTCAGCCATATACGAATGATTGTCCTTGAAGTAATCCATCATGTTCCTTTTCGAACGTTAATTTGGCCACGACCTCGCCTCCGTCAAGGCAATAGTATTATACCTCGATTTCAAACACAATCCCGTAACAGTATAAATTGGATCAAATTTAGGCTTAATAAGTAATTATAGTCTGCATTAATTTTGTACCGTTTGATGAAACAGCGATCATGTTACAAACAATCATGCCATTGATTTTGCCTAAAAGTGAATGTTTATGCATTAGTTGATTAGCCCTCTGTAATAAATTTATCTGAACAACCTTAAACGGTTAATCAGTAATTTTGATTCTTACCATTCATAATCATTAAAGATGACGAGTAGTGAGTTTTTTCTCTTCATCCGGAATTCTTTTCTTGTAAAAAATCAACAGTCATGAATGAGATCATAGAGGGTATGATAATTTTATTGGACGACTCTGAATGTATAAGTTTGTTGCATGGCATTGAAGATGTGGTGGAATTCAGGCCGAAACGAGAACTATATTTCCTTCAAACATGTCGGCGATGATTATCAGAGTTCAGATGTTCATGAACTTAAAATGATGCTGTTATGAAACATAGGAGTAGGGGCCTTTTTTTATTGGTTCTTTAGATAGGTTATCGATCCACCCTCGTGTTGAACGGAAGAATATAAATTAGAATGACATCATCTGACACTTGACTTTCAAAGATGTTAAATACCTCTCATATTATGGATTCATAGAGTGCAATGTCGAAATTGGCAACTTTTTCAGATTTGACGATTGTCTAATTATGCACACGAGCTCGAACTTGTGGCCTCCTACATAAATGGGATGATGCAATCAGAATGATGATTTTATAAACTTGTAAATCTCTAAACCTAGAAAGTCTCAATACCTTATTTGTTTTATTCGAACTGCATATTTAGTCAAAAGAAGTAATATTTTAAGTATGGTTGGTATATCTGTTTTAATATTCAAATTATCTGCCCTTTATTATCGTTCAGGGGCAAGGATACGATTCAAGTAAAAAAAGTGAGGAAAGGTTTGAAGCGAAAAGCCGTAGGTATGGCAAAGTCGTGTATTGGTGAATTCTCCAATGTTTTCAAAGTATAAATGTAATCCGATCTTGAAGGTGAAATAAAAATGGTCGTTTGTGTGCATGTTCTTTTGGAAATATTAATGGTATTCATTCATTTAGTGACGAATGTAAAAACTTGGCCGGATGTGATTTTATGTTTCTGAATAGGACTTTGGCTCTTTCAGAGTAGGAGTTAACTCAGTAATCAAAGTTTTTGTGTAATTACCTTCAATCTTTCGACAAAATCAGAGCATCCAGTCCGATTCCATTAGATATAAAAAAAGAGGGGGAAACACAAAACATAAACTACGAACGATAATGAACGAGATTAAAAAACTCAAATTTTCAACGTGAAAAAATACGGATCATTTTAGTTGTAGGTCATATATTTGGGGGTTGAACTAAATTTGGCGTATGATTTGATAACCTTATTGATAGCATCAAGGAAATCTTTTTCGATGCAAACCAAAGAATCATTAAATTTCTTACTTTGCGTTTTGCCCTAATTGCAAACATTCCGGCTTCTGTGCACACGCTTCTTATCTCGGCACCTGGTAATTAAAGCATTTTAACCAGTGTTATTTGGGCACAACCTGGAAAGCAAATCGAAACGAATATCCTTCTCCGAACTCATACTCCTAGCATGAATTTTGAAGATATGACTACGCCCCTAGTGATCAAACTCATAACAACTTCTTCATCCGGTAACCCGAATTCGACTTTTCTATCCAGCCTTCCAGGTCGAATAAGTGCCGGATCTAAGGTATCGGGACGATTTGTGGCCATGATAACCTTGATGTTGCCCCGAGGATCAAAACCATCCAATTGGTTAATGAGTTCTAACATAGTTCTCTGAACTTCATTTTCACCGCCGGCCCCATCGTCGAATCTAGCACCTGTTTAAATAATCACGAACCGCCGATGGCATCAATTTCGTCGAAAAACACAATAGTTGCCTTTTTAGTTCTCGCAAGCTGAAAAAGTTCGCGGACCATTCTGGCACCCTACATAAAGAAAAACTGGACTTCGCCGACGTATTTTTGAACTAGTTCCGATCCGATGACACGAATAAAACAAGCATCAGTACGATTAGCAATAGCTCGGGCGCATAGCGTTTTACCAGTTCCAGGAGGCCCATATAAGAGCACCCCCCTTGGCGGCTCGATACCAAGTCGAATAAATCGTTCAGGCTGAATTTAAGCGTCATAAACTTCGACGAGTGGGAATTCAACCACTTCCTTCAATCTTTCAATTTGCTCTTGACATCCTCCGATGTCTTTATAGGTCACATCTGGGCGTTCTTCAACTTGCATAACAGTGACCTGTGCATCAATTTTGGGAGGTAAAGGAATATGGATACTGTATTTTGATCTATCTACTCCAACACGCATCCCTTCTTCGAAATCAGTCGGTGAAGCCTGTGAGGCCAGAGAAACGATAAATTTGGCAAACTGTTTAACATTAATCATATATTTCATTCCGGTTGAATCTTTGATAATTTTTATCAAGCGGGCAACTTGAAGGGATCCTTCCCTGGAAATGGATTGCTTATCCGAGGCCAGGTCCCACAATGTTGGAGGTGCTAAACCTGTATCAGTGTCACGTAATCCAGAAATTTTATTGTTCTTTTTAAAAAGTTCCTGTATCTCTTCTTCTGCGGATTTGATCTTTTTATGGTACGTCCCTGCTCCCTAGCATCTCAAATAAATGTTACGAACGCCTTTAAAAGTTCAATTTCAAGTTCATTTAATTCTATTAATCAATCACGAGGACACCTTTCGGGAACTCCTCCTTTTTGTCATCCTTCACTTTGCGCTGGCTGTCACCCAAATAATCTGGCATCTAGAAGAAGACATGCGCATATGTTTAGATTGTTTTACCCGACAAGTAATCTACCACTATATTTGAAGAAGGTCAAATCAGAAATTCAAAACAAACATGAAAAAAAATCATTTCGTTTTTAAATGTTATTTTTTAATACTGAGAAAGTTGTGGAGATGCACTAACTTCGTCCTGACTCAACAATGCCATAGTTTCGGCTTCCAAGATCTCAGGTCGAGTGTATGTTTGGGTTTCTTTTTAATTGACTAAATTAAAAAAAATCAATTTAATTGAGGGTATTTATTTCCATGTTTCCTGGTGACCTGTTAGTGGTTCACGATCACGGGGTTTGGATTGAGCATAACCATGTATTGATATTGGGAAGCTTTATATTATTGTGCTGCAACTTCAATAGTTATTATTTAGAGGAGTGAATAGTCATAGGGTCTAGACCATAATAGAGTGACCGTATTCATATCAAATATTGTATTTCGTGGACACAACAAGTTTGTCCATAGTTATAAAGTAGTTATTTATTCAATTCCTTAGTTTTTATGATATAAATGTCAATAATATGGTTTTGAGTGGCTCTCAAAGAGCTTACACAAGTTAGGCCACCACTGTGGGGATTTTTTGAATTAATCATGTTATGGTTGGCTCTGGGAATCATAGTTTCTTCGAAAAATCAAAAATAATGTCATACTTAACGCTGGAAATCATTGGAACAAAGAACTAATTGTTTAAATTAATACTAAGATTATAAATTTGTATTGTAGGATTGAAAAAGTAAAAATCATAGTCATGATATTGGTTTTTTGAAGTGTTTATTGAGCTGTAAGAAGCGGTGGATTGTTGGGATGAATAGCCTTTTTTAAGAATAATCAATTTTAACCCGGGAACCAGAGAGATGATGCTGAAAGATTTTTGGGAGGATTTTTTTTGTTAACATCAGAGATATGAAAGCCCGACATCCGATCATCAATTTTTGAGAAATTCAAATAGTCTCGTAATTGACTCACTTTAACTGGAAAACAATAGCCTGAGGTTGAATTGAAAACCTTATTGAGTCGGTACAAAAGAATTTGATCTCATTGTCCACAAAAACTTTCCTCGAAATGCATTTAAAACACAACATTAGATTTCATTGTTAAATTGGTGAACATAGTTTAAATTTGATTTTACTCATTAATATGGAAGAAATTGAACATATTTTTGCCTCGGTTGAAAGAAGTAAATGCCTTAATCACTTTCTCGTTTCCCCCAATTATAGCAAAGCATCCATCGACGTTATCAAGGACTGTATCACAAGCTTTATCTCTCCACTTTTCAACTGGGAATATCTCCAAACACCAAGTGTTGTGACGTCTGAAAATGTGAAATCTCTATACTTTTTGACCAGAATATACGAGCAATATGACCTCACAATTGAAGTTGAACCAATCCTAAATATATGTGTAAATTACCTAAATTCTCCATTCGCATTTCGGTGCGAGGGGTTTACGATCCAAATCTTGCGATTCTATCTCAGTAATCTCAAACCTTTTGGAAAGCGCCGAGACAATCTATCGTCAAACTCGTTTCTACTGGCCTTACTGTATCTCAAAAACCACTTGATTCAATTCGAAGTTGAGAGGTTTGTGGATAGTAGAATTCAATACTTGATCAACGAAACTTTCGATCAGTCAAATTTTGAACGTAAGCAATCAATTTATTAGTGTCTCTTCGTTTCGTTCAGGATTATTTTGAAATCATAAAATATGAAAAGCTGTACCATAATGCGTCAACTAACTTCAAAAATGCGCTCTCTGTATTGATTGATCTTTCGAGATATATTTTTGGCGCCAAACAGTTGAACATTGAAAGAATCAAGATCGTTGAATTGTTGGTTTGTGTGATCAATGACGTCCCCAGTAAAATACACACAGGTTTAATACTGGAGAACATTGCTGAGTTCTTTTCAGACTTTTTTACATATATCTTGAAGGAATCCAGATGTTATGAGGACGAGAACATCATCAAAATCATTGGTCGGGTCCTTAATTTGTTTGACAAAATATTAGACAGATACAATGAGCACAATGAGCTTCTGAACCCAATACTCATTTCAAAGTTACGTAAGATAATAAAGGTTAATCTGGTCCGTAATTTACAAAACGCCAAACTTCTTTCAACGAACTGCTATTGTACAGTTTGCTATTTATTTGTCAAATACATTATAAAAACGAAATATGTGCTGAATTTCGAGTCATTTAAATGCTTATTGAATATGTTTCAGACAATCAATTCTGAGATTAAAAATGGGACTTATTTGGAATTCATCGAGAGGAAAAAAATTAACGGTTACTTTTTTACCATCATTTTTCAAGAAGGTCACAAATTGGAAAGAGACTTGAACAAAATAAACTCTTTGGTTATTTCGGAAATTACCTTAAAATTTATGACGATTCGGATGTATTTGATTTCCCATCAATCATGTGAAGAATATCTGAAGCTGGACATTCAAGAACTATTCAAAAATTTCATTTTATTTGCTCAGTCGTTCATAGAAAAATCAGGGGCGTGTACCAAGAAACAGCAGCTTGCAATTAAACAAATTTACAATAAATTTCGATCGGAGCTCATTAACAATCAGATTTCAAACAGCAAAGTTAATTTTAAGTGGGTGATAGAAAACTTAGATGCCATCAAAAACATCATCTCAAGATACTCCTATTGAAAGTTTATCCATCGTTTTTTTTATTTTATCAGTTTATTTTTCAGCATCTACTTTTTAGAAATATTTGGTTACCGGGTCAACCTAGACAATCCAATCTGCTCAATGTCATGTAGCCAACGATTTAATAAATACTCAATCCACTCATGATTGCTTTCATAAGTCTACTCTCTATATTAGAAAATCGATCATGACTTTCAGTTTTTTATCATTTGATTTTTTTTGGTTCAGGAATTTTCCATTCTTTGTATACATATATCATTCACGGTCACCAGAATTAATTGTGATAATTCCTGACGACTACACATATTATCTAGACACCTAAATCAAAATAATTTATATTTCTGAAGTTAGGGAATCGATTTTTTAGGCTTAGATTGGAATTTATTAATTCGAGTAATCCTATTGGAAATAAGTTACCGGGTTTTGCGTTGATAAATAGATTTTTCAGAATACCATTTATGCCTTTTAAATGTTTAAATAAAGGAAACATTGCTATTTTCAATAATTTTCATGTTGATTTAATGACTATTAGAAGAACTTTTTGAGATTGTTTTTATGACGAGTTTCGAATTTTATTTGGTTCACAGACGATAGATTTAGTAAAAAAATACTTCATCAAAAGCAACAAAATATCAATAAACTATCACCAATTTTATCACAACTTGTCGTAAATCATCTGAAACCTGTTGATAAGTTCTCGGCATTGTACAGATCAATTTATTAATGCAAAACCCGGATTTATCGTTGACTAATTCCTGCGCTTATATAAGTTAAATAAAAAATGATGAATTTGTTATCATCAATTGGATTTAATATCAATCGAGATTGATTTAAAAAAAAATGACTGCCAACCTCAATCTTCTGAAACCGATTTATTTTATCGAAACATAAATTATATTTCTTATTTTTAACAGTTTACAATGTACATGTATTCGTTGTTTTCTTTTTTAGTTTGTGGGCTCGCTTTAGATCATCTCATAAATATGGTTCCCTAAGTTTATAACATAACTTTAATTTTTCTCAATATTTTATTCTTTTCGACAATGTTTTTTACCGTATGTCACTTCATAAATTAGCTGTCTCCTCTTATTATGACTTCTTTTTGGGTGAAAGTCTTTATTCGGTCCTTTTTGAACATCAAAATGAGCTTTTCATCGTTAACCCTGTTTAACTTCAGTACATTTGGGAACTTCGAATTTAAAATAGAAAACTTAAGAGTATATCAATGTTCCAAACTAGGAACATGACAGTATTTTGCATCTTCAGTCTCAAGGAAGATTATTCAACTTTCTCGACTAATATCATTCATGGAGATGATTTTTTTAAATGTTAGTTTCAAATAGCACGTTTGACATTTAGAAAAACCAATCAAAATGATAAATGTTTGGGACTCGATTTCGCCTCGAATTTTGGGTTTCTAATATCAATACAGCAAATAACCTTGTATTAGACGGATCCTGATTTTAAAAATTTATACTACATGCGCCAGTAATGGTATTTGTGTCTCTACGCGAATGCATAACCAGTGACCAGTGTGATGAACCTTTGAATCAAATACCTTTTTTTCTGTTGTTAAGATTACGTTTCCTTTCATGTATGGTTAGCATGAATATCCAGATTAATTTTAAAACCAGCTGCTGACTATTATTTCTAGTCAAAACAATCAAGAAAATATGTGGGACCCATATTTGAAAATATTCAGCATAAAGTGAGAAAATGTTTCAAATAAAACGGGAATTTAGAAGCTAATCGGCAAATTTCTTTTATCGGACATGTGATCAGAAAACTGAGAAAAGTCAAAAGTACCGTCAAATACATATCAACGAGGTAGAATAAAAGGTTATATACTTGGCTATCCTAACCTGGAAAAAGGTCTCATTAAAATGATTGAAGACGCCCGTCGAATCTAAATACCATTCAAGACAAATATTGATAGCTTATACCTGGGTTTACAATCAAAACCGTGAAACTTGACGTTTACTACCCACCTTAAATTTCATGGTTATTTTTAACGGTATAATGAAACTTTCGGATGATATTAGCTGATTGTTTAGACTTTGTTTGTCGAGCACGTTTTCAAAAATTAATCAACGAAATAATTGGTTCCAGATATCGCCCAGATATGCTATAATATCGTTATTAATGACCATGAAATTTAAGGTGCGTAGTTAGCATCGTTGCGTTTCACGGTTTTGATTGCAAACCTTGGTATTCTCTCACTAGAAAAGGAGTAGATAATCAGAAATCCAGATATTTGCGAGTTTTAGTCCGAGATTCTTTGGAAAAAATTAATCTCTAAAAGAGACGCAAAACAATCAATTGCCAGCGATAACGCAGTGAATATGGGAGCTATCGACGATATTTTAATTGTTTTTAGCGTCGAGTCTAAAATACGCCCCGAAATTAGTCTATATGGATATGGGGCCAAACTTAGTTAACATTTATTTCGCCATTTAAGAATACAGATAGCATCCAAGGCAGAAATTTTGTCCTTGCAATCGACTTGAAATGAGACGAACAATTTCGACGTGATGATAAAGGCCTGGTATTTACTATCAATTAGAATCTAGGTAAAGAGACTCATGAAATGTTGTATCGGAAACATGATAAATGACATTCTATGGACGGATGGTGATGATGATTACCAAAAGAAGGATGAGTAGAAGTTTCATGATTAATATCACACCACATCGAGTTCGATGATTTGTAAGATAATGAATAATAGGCAACAGGGTAAACATGCGTGTTTACCTTTATTTTAAAAATAATCAAAACAATGTATGAATTTAAAGGGTTTTTAGTCGAATTTTGGTTTTTTTTAATTCACTTAGGCGGCTGAAAAATTCGTGATGGTACTATTCGTCTCTTCTAGTTAATGTAATATAATATTTAACTTCGTTAAACATCATCATTTAAAGATTAGAATTTCATGCTCTTCTATAAGCTTTATAATATTTTATGATATGCGGAGAGTTGAAAGGCCGAAAATAAGCAGCTCGAATTTAAAAAAATAGGATAAAAAGCCGACCAATACTAAAGCGTTGGATTACAGAAGTACAAAGAAGTCCTCTCGGACGAGTTGCCTGGAGGCCTGTTAAACTGAAAAGTTACATTAACGACCATTATAGATACTTTTATGAAGAATGTTAATCCAAATAATGAGGAATATCTCTCTAGATTTAACAAGAAGGGCAACTAGGATTTGAAAATACGTTTGTTCAATATCAGCCTTTGATTATTGTTATTGTGTAGCCACCGATCTATAAGTTTATTTTTGATGCCCAATGAACGATTTACACAAACTGAAGGCTTCTTAATTGCATGGTATTGCTGAAGTGGAATATCCTACGAATAAGAAGTACAATCAATTCAAAGAAAGGGCTTGGCGCACAATCTGAGGAAATGGGAGATATACTAGTATATTACGCTTAAACGTAATACGTCACCTATCTCACTCATAAACATGACATTATTGTGATCGTTTGATTTTAACACATATTTCCTCGTTTATTCGTCTATTTTAACCTTAAGATATTCCCTCACATGTTTGAACTGTAAAATTATGTTTATAATTTTCTGTTCTTGCCATTTATAGAGTTTGACAATGTGTGTATATTTATTAAAATAATCATTGTGTGTGAAAATGTACTGTTAGTGCAGAATATTAACAGAAAAAGAGCAGCAAGGAGACGAAGCGTATGCGAACCGAAAGATTTCAGAAATAAAATCTCATGAAAATTGTTTAGTTTAACACAATTTCAATTTGTTTAATGACTTTCTCACATCGGTCTTCATGTGCCTGTAGTAAACATCACAATCTTATCCTGTTAATGTTGTTAGCCCATCTGTCATGAATTTGAAAAGTTCGGACTCATTTTCGGGTGTATAACTCTTTACCTTGCTCTTTCATTTAGAAAACACCTCCTCTGTGGGTTTAAGAAGAGTGAATAGTGTGCTCAATAAGAAATCTCACTACCCTTCCTTGTGAAACCTCTTAATATTGTTAAAGATCGTGGAATCTAATGTTTTCCATGATGACAACGCGTCGAGTATTCGTCGAAACTTAATGTTCGATGTGCCAAAAAACGTTTTCGATATAGCCCAGAAACCTTTCTCCCTTATAGGGTACGCTGTTTATCTCTTTGTACAAAACACTATCTGTTCATCATACACTCATCAAATATATAATTAAATGGTAAGCCTAATACTCTAAACACGGGTTTTGCCAATTTTTAAACGACTCTTTTTTCGATTTCCTGAAATCATGACAAGAATACGATGGTTTGTATAGACACGTGTAGACTTATGTTAGAAGGTCCTTAAGCAACGAAAATATAGAAAATTAACCGTAACCCTTGGTTTTTTCCCGATTTTTTTTACATTTTTAGTCTGCAAAATTTAATTGAAAAAAAACCTATTTTGAATAAACTCCTGTAAAATAGCTCATCTCATTTTCAGGCCGATTATAGAAGAAAAAAATGAAATCCAAAACCAGAGTATTTACACAATTTCCCGAGCAAATATACCTATTGACTCATTCTAAAGGCCGACTATTTTAAATTTAAGAAATGATTAAAACAACAGACATTAGTTTTCAAAAATTATTCTTATGATATAAAATGAATTTAAAGTTTTATTTTTTCAAGGCTTGGGAGGCAAAGCGTGTGGATTATCGAATCCATCCAGTGCAGTCTTGTGTGGATATTTGCCTTGATACTGCTGCAATACTTGATTGCAATGTTTCCAAATCCTAAATAGTCATATTTGACTTTACATCATTTCCCAAGAAAATGTATCTATTGACTCATTCAAAAGGCCGATTATTTTAAATTAAACGAATTATTTCAAAAATGAGACATTAGGTTTCAAAAATTATTCTAATAATATAAAATGAATTAAAAGTTTTTTCGTTGAGATGCTTGGAAGGCAAATCGTGTGGATTATCGAATGCATCCAGTGCAGTCTTGTTGGGATATTTGGTTTGATATTGCGGCAATACTGATTGCAATGTGTTTGAATCGTAAATATTCATATTTGACTTTATTAGCGCCTTCTATTTCCCACAAAAGCAGCTCGATTGGTTTGAGCCTTGGAGAAAAGGGTACCAAAAAACTCTTTTGTGACCTCTTGATCATATTACTTGTCAGGTCCAATTTGAACCGTGGAAACCCATTTTCAACACAAATCTATTTGGTTTGTTGGTTATTCACATAAGACATTGAATGAGAATGAGAATGGAATAAGAACGAAGGAAAAATTCTCTGATATGCATGCTCTGTCATAATTATACAAAAATTGGATTGATTCAACACGAAATTGTCGATGTGTCAAAAACCCCCCTATGTATTTATAATGGTTAATATTCTATTACATCATTCAAGAGAGATTCGTCATATTATAGAATCAAGGGGCAACGAAATAGTATTTTGATACACTATTCGTCACGGTTGAATCAAAGAGGGTTGTTTTTTCGAAAAGGAAGACGATTGCAAACCCTAATTTTGTTATTTGTCATGCCAATTTTTTGCAGTCATCTATTGCTACAACGTCAAGGCGAGTATCGTATAAAAGTTACCATAGATGGATCCGATAATCAACACGCTTTGCTTCCCAAGCGTTACAAAGAGAACATTTTTATTTAATTAAAATAATTTTTGAATCTTCGTGCCTCTTTTTTGAAATATTTTTTTTCTAATTTAAAATAATCGGCCTTTTGAATGAGTCAAAAGATACATTCTCTCGGGAAATGGTGTA